>JAPYYX010000699.1:0-42758 GCA_030522605.1 Cremastinae sp. B BG-2022a | reverse complement strand
CTTCTCGATACCTTTGAGAATATGTGTACAAAATTTCATGATGATCGGTTGAATAGTTTTCGCGTCAAAGCGTAACAAACATACTGACAATCACATTTACAATATTAGCAGGGAAGTAGGGATCTTATTAAAATTGTAAAACGGATTTAGGTACATATTTGACGGAATTTGATATAAAAATCAAAAAAAAATAATTCATAAAATTCAGATGATGATTTTTTGAAATAAAAACGTGAGTTTTCGATCCAAGTAAGATTCGAAGGTTCGAAAAAGATTTTTTGGAGCACGAGAAATATGTAAAATGAATTTCCCCGTTGAGCGAAACGAAAATTGGTTTCGGTGAGAACTCGTGCCTGGGTGAGTTATTTTTTGAATATCATCGGGTTGAAAGGAAGGGGCCCAAGCAGTGGCAAGACTATACGTTCTTGGACGTTGCGCTGCAGGAATTCATGCTTGCTATATCTTCGAGACGGCAGTATGGTGTAGCAGCTCCACCTCCAGCTACACCATTACACTCGTGCGAGAAGTCCGTGAGTCTCTCACCGATGCTAATCGCGAGAGTAGGGACATTGTGTCTGAGGGGCACAGGGTTAATGACATTTTTATTTTTAGATTTCGTGCACTGGTCCTTATTTGAAGTTTCATCCTCCACACGCAGCGGAGAGTACGAAAAATATCCTCTGAGCATTTTTAATTTCATTCCGCGACGTTGTCTTCAAAACCAAAAATACAACTCAGATTTACTGTACACTTCATTCTTCAAATAAACAATTTGCTCCAAAATCATTTGCCGAAAATTTGAGGCATGTCAACATCGAGTAATTGATACGACAAATTATATTATTAATCACAAAAATCGTTAAGTAAAAAACGTTCAGTAAAAATAAATTTCACGTATTGAGTAAAGAAAAGAATTTAACGAAAAAAAAATACGCTCTCGAAGAGGATTATTGTCGGATATTCCTGGATCGAGGTAAAATATTCTAAATCCTTTTGAAGCGCTGGAGCGGGTGTTCCGAAATTCGGCGTTAGCGACTAGCAGGTAGAACGCTCGGTCCCGATGAGTTTTAGAACGAGCAGTAAACATCGCTCGAGAGTGCCGTTTGAATTTTTATTCCGCCGAGCGATATAATTCGTCTCAAAACGTTTGATCAACCAACACAAAATGTGAACAAAGATGATGCAAATAAAATATAAATACATGTATAGCATGTGAATAAAAATGTCTGATACAAATGACATACCGAGTGTGCTGGAGTGGCTGTGGCCAGCCCCAGTCGCTGAATGGACCGCATTGGTAGCTGCTGTTGCCACCTGTTTCAAAGCACTTATTACCATCATCTTGGCTCACAGTCGGGAGTTGAAATTCGCTTCCTTCACCAGCGCGCAATTAAAACTCTTCCCGTATTTTTCCACATTCGTTTTGTTTTTTTCATTCGAAGTTATCGCGACTATGTAGAACGTAGCCTGGGCACGAACAATTTATAATCCTCTTTTGTTGAGCGCGTTACGCAATTGCGAGCACTTCACTTGGCAGAGCGCACACGGAATAAGTTTCGCGTAACTTTTCCCTTTTTTTTCGCGAGGATCGGAACCGATCGTTCGGGGATTAATTTTGAACAAGGCCATACGGGAATCGAGGATAAGACAGAGTTGCTCGAAGCGAAAAATTGTACCGTTATGCTCGTGGCACGCCGCTCGGGCGTCTGATAAATCGGACGATTCCCACTCCAGCGTTCAGTAAAGCGAGCAACGCGAGAGGAGGACGACGACTCCGTCTCTTGTTGTTTTTTTTTTCTTTTTATTTTACGCTCACACGAAACTACTTGACGATCCGACCGCTCGCGAACGCCGTCTAGGAGCGACTAGCTCGACGATCGAGGATCCGGCATATTATATGACCGTGCTGAATTTAACCATCGAGGAGTTTCACCTTCGAAGAGCCTTCCTCGATCCCCGCTTGCCTTCCTTCGGGCATTCTCTCTCTGTCTCTCTTTCTCGCTTTTTCTCCGTCTCGCTCTCTCTCTCTCTTTCTTTCTCGAGGATTTATAACATCAATGAAGTCTCAACGTGGCATACTCCACGCTCAAGTGAACTGTATATCGAACAACGTGAAAGAACAATCGAGAGATGAACTTTTTTCCCTTTCTTTTTTCTTAAAAATACAGAGTCGAAATATCTTTCTTTTTTTTTCATCGTTTTATTCTCACGAAAAATTTTCATGAGTTTGAATAAATTTTTATTGCTGAGGGAAGAAGTATTTGATTTTTTTAAAATCAAAGTGACACTTTGATTTCTATTCATTAAATTTTTATTAAATTTCTATTAAATTTAAATTTTTACTGCTGAGGGTAAAAGTTTTTTGTAATCAAAGTGACACTTCGTACGGATAATTGTTTTTACTGCGGTAATTACAATTGCTTGATAATGCTAGTATTTAAAATTAAAAAAAAAAATTTTTTTGATCGGTATCGATTTTTCTGAAAATATCAAATTTTTTTTGTTTTTTCAAAAGCCAAAATTTTCTTAATTACGAAACTCTTCGCACCTGTGTCTCGTTTCATCATCTCCGCAACGAGCGAACAGACATTTCGTAGTCTGTACCGAGAGCGCTTGCAAACACGACGAAACGTCGAAATAAAATAATGCTGCCTTCGTCATGGAATATTTGCAAAGACAAAAGTATATACAGCCGTCGCGAGCTGAATGCCAATTCGCGGTGATCAAGGCGGTGCATCGGGAAAAAATGCATTACGACTTTACACCGAGTTAAAAAACTCATTATTTTATCTACAAGCGAGCACTATCGAAATATTCTTTATACAAAAAAAAGAATAATACATTTAAAAGCTGTCTGTAGATAAATTCAAAATTTATCTTGGCTGAGACCGTGAAATTCGAAAAATTTATTATTTATATATTTTACGATAAAATCATCAATAACGCGATGATTGTAAATATTTTAATTAATAATTGTTGTTTGCTGATTGATTATGTTAGATAAAATGTAGTGGATAGAAAACGATGCGTCATCAATGCCCTCTCGCGCGTGGATGCTTGCTCGACTGGAAGCACTAAAGTCCATCCTACCTATCATGCACTACATGCAGGAGCTACAACGACGCATCCTTCCCATTAGAGTCACTATGCTATATGCTAAACTACTCGCTGTTATATTACTACTCGAGACGCAAGGCGTGTCAGTTGCATCGAAACGTCTTCAGAGTTTCATAAATTATGAAGGAACACTTGGAAAATCATTGAAGACGATAAAAGACAATACGAGCGAGATATTCGATCAATCTCGATTATGAAAAAATGGCAGAAGCTCTTAAAAAATGCTGTACAAGAAAAAAAAATATGTAAACGATTTAGCATTGAATCGGAAATAGAAAGAATTTTATTACCCAAACGACTTGAGGAATAAATTACACGCTTTTATAAATATATTCGTGGCAATGAACTTGTCACGATTTCCATTATGCGAGAGTGTATCTATTTTTTTTCATTACGTTTCTTCTCTCGTAACTAATGATCTTGCGCATGAGTAAACAGATTTTCCAATATATGTACGTATATACAAGCTCTGGGTTTATTGGCACTCGATCTCAATGATTGATGAAAATCACGTACTGAATTTTGCAACGAATTTCCAGATCGAGCGCGTTGCACTGAATTTTTATTCTCCTTCGGCCATGAGTTATGAGACGCGCTGTACACGGAGAAAAAAGATATGAGAGCAGAATCTGCGATCGACAAAGACGTGCAAAACTGCATGCACAAGCGCGACACCCCGTTTATTTTTACACTCCCCATTGTACGACGTTATCAGTAGCATTAAAATTACCGGAGACATGTACGCAGTGGAGTGTATCTCGAACGAGCAGTCATTAAGGCAATACTGGATATTATTATTGTAACGGTGTTTTCAGTTTCAGTACGACTCTTTGTCTTTCCTCTCACCCATCGTCGAACCGTGATATACGAGTCTTGGTCTTCGAATTTAAGGATACAAGGTTTAATAAACGGTAAACATTTGCTAAAGTGTCCACATGTTTCTCAATAAATTTAAAAATTCTGTACGAATGTTTAAAAACGATTGCACGGTTCATAAGATAAATTCTAATTTTTTATCAATAATGTGTGTATTGGGATCTGACAAAAAACAAAACATGATATCTAGTGGCAAAAAATCCAACTTGTATAGCTTTGCAGAGTCAATAGAAAATCGCAATTATTTGATAATCATTATATTGCACTCTTAAGATAATACAAGAGAACTAATGAAAAGATAAAAGATGATCATTAATAGATATTGATAGAATTATAAAAAAGTATCATACTAATTGGGTTTTACTATAAAATTTACTATAAAATAAAATCACAATTATTTTATAATCATTATTGCACCCTTAAGGCAGTACAAGAGCACTAATGAAAAGATAAAAGATGATTATTAATAGATATTGATAGAATTATAAAAAAGTATCATACTAATTGGGTTTTACTATGAAATTTCAATTTTTTAATTATAAAAAAGAGGCTATACATTTTTCAACAAATATACATTTCACCAAAAAATCAACGTTTACGTCTTCTAAATGTCCCAAATATTTATAAGAAATCTCAACTCAGTATTTTATCATATTTTTAATTGCGTCAATAATTGTTTTTTTTTAATTACCAAAAACTCATCTTCTCCGACGGAAGAAAAATATTCGATAACTGTGTCAAGTCGCGTTGACTTGGCATTTTTATTTTTAATAACCTCAAACGAGATGTGCAAGATCGTCAAAGAGTTTGACGATCTTGCAGAAATAATGTGTAACATCTTGAATATGTAGGTAAATAAATTATCGACCCCAAAAAGAATCGTGATAACACGAATAATTTACAAGATAAACCACGCAGAACAGGTAATACAACCGCGGTGAGAAACGCGGTTATACAAAATAAAATTTGCGAAAATCAAAGAAAAAAAGAATTCGATAATACACGTAATTAGTCATAATTACATCTAAATTCATTAGATTTAGAGTTACCTTCTAAGAACAATGTTCTATTTATTATTTAACATAAAAACGTGAAGTATCAAATTGTTTGTTTATTTTGTTTCTTTCACCCCGCTCCGTGATCCAATGAAAACGCGCTCTCGCAGCACTGCTTCCATTGCTCCCTCTCCGTACGTTTGATCGAATGAGCAATTGAGCATCAAATTGTCAGGCAGACAGGCAGTATTTGCGTCACTAATAGTCAGAATATGTATTTATATTTAATACTCGCGTTATTGTTGCATCCAATGTGAACATTTGTGATTCAACAAAGAGATGAGAAATTCTTCGAGGAACATAATCGCGTAAAATAAATTCTCCGAAGAACTTATTTGTGGTGTTGTGTGGTGTCCGTAACATAACCTAACCTCTCAAAACCATTAATGGATAGGAAAGTGATTTTTATCGAAACAAAAAATTGAGCACAAAAATCCCGAAGGAAATAAAATTAATAAAAATGGCAGCAGAAGCGATGCAAGTGAGTTCGTTGCCCTTACCACCCTTGCAATATATAAAACTTTACACGGACGAAAATGTAAGAAGAGGCAGAGCGCCGAGACCCCCGCCACCCATTCACGACACTTATTCCATGTTTGGCAATGTTTTCAACGCCGATGACACGATTATAAGACCCTTGGAGGCTCAGGGCATCAAAAGACTGTATCCGCAACACTTTGATCGACGCAGAGAACTCAAAAAACTCAATCATTCGTTGCTCGTGAATTTTTTGGATCTCATAGATTTATTAGTACAATGTCCGGACAGTCCTCGCAGGGCAGAAAAGGTATGCAATCAATTTTTAAAGAAATGAAAATCAATTGATTCTATGCAAATTATAAGCTGAAATGTGAATCGGAGGACATTCATAATTTATAAAAATGATTCATTTGCAGGTGGAAGATCTCAGTCTTCTCTTCATCCACATACATCATTTATTGAACGAATTCAGGCCCCACCAAGCTCGTGAAACTTTAAGAGTCATGATGGAATTGCAGCGACGACAGCGTTTAGAAACTGCTCTTAGATTTCAAAAACATTTAGAAAAAGTGCAAGAAATTCTGCAACACGCGCTGCAGATGTTACCGGATACTTCGGACCTTGATTGCAAATTGTCAATCAACACAGAGTCCATAGAGCCAATGGACAAACAGGGATCCGAGCTGCAGAACACTGATCCATGTAATTCAAGTGACAGAATCATGTGTCAAATAATTGATGAAATGACCATGACAAATGGGATGTTATAAATATTGTATATACATAAAACAAATTATTTCTCTCTTTTATATATAAATATACGCAGTGGCTAGGATTAGGATCAAATAAAAAAACACTTTTGATAGTTTGGGATGAAATGTTTTTATTCGAGCGGCCCTTTGAGCCAAAATATCCAATTACATTTGAAAATTTGTAGGTACAAGTTACAATGGATCGTGTGTTGGCAAATAAATTGTTTTTGAATTCCTCAAGATCGTGAAAAAACATAGCCAGGAAAAATTAAACATGGCGTGAAAGTGGTGACGAATGTTGAGGAAAGGTAGGAAAAGAATGGAAACTGAGACAGTTTCAATTATGCACTCACCTTCAATGCAGCTACGAAAAATATGCAAATACAAATAACAAGTATAAAGCAGGATCCTGCTGCAATCCACGAACGCCTGAAAATCAAAAACATTTGTTTTTTTGCGTTAATATGAAATAAAGAATCGGCTCGTCTTGCTGATATCCTATTCCAATCGTTTGTTCTGAATCTGTAACATAAAAATGGATCAGAGAATTTCTCGCCCGTGTTTCTGGCCCGCGATGGTATCTGTGAAATCTTCTGAAAAAATATTGTCATGAGAAAATAAACATTTTTTTAAAAATGAAAACTGCAAACAAAAAAATCAAAATTTACTTCAATCAGTTAATTGCTCGACACTGCATAACTGGCAAATAAATCAAGAAGGCTGTAAACTCAATGAATCTAGTATATTGACGTTAGAACTGTGTCTTGCTTTGGCTACACGCGCAAAAGTTTTGCTGATCGATTGACTATGTTTAAAAAAACCTAACGACCAGCGAAATGTTAACATAATTATAATGAAAAATTGAATTGAAAACTATACAAATCGACACTCTGTGAAAAAAATTTGCGATTTGGACGTTTTGCACAATAATAATAAACAAAAAAAATACATGGAACATTCTTAGTTCTTAATTAAATAAAAATATTTAGCTGGAAGAGAAAATCCAATTTGATCGACGGCAATCCTTGTTCGGCAAACCTGAAAAATCGGTTAAATAAGAGCAAACAGCGATGGGAAAAAGTAGAGGTCGAGGTTTCTGAGGAATAGGTGGGATTAGAGATTCATTCGTTACAAATCAACATTCATCACACATTTCATACGAATCTTGAAGCGAAAATCGTGATCTTTTTCTTCCTGCAACACTCGCTCTTTGTGCGCAGTGGACACTGGGTTGATTTGACGTTTCACCAAAATTCAGACTGTATTTGATATGAATGTGGTGACGGTTCTATATAGACTGCACGATACTGAGAAATTTGTCTCACCGTCACATTTCTGCTCTACTGTGATCGATAATAGTACGCAAACGAGTCACTTTCGGAAGAAGTACGCTAATGGAATTGTCAACACGTAGCAGAGCACTGACATAAACGATCAAATCTGCTAAATTTTCCAAAAGTACCTTTGTAGCCTATGTGGCACGCGATATAAAAATTGTATTCTTACAACATTCTTCACGCGTCAAAAAAATCTTTTTGTAGTATTCAGAAAAAGATTCCACTCGTTCGAACATGAGCATTGCTTAATCGTTTAACATTCCTGTTCCAAACTTCCCGTGTTAGTATCGCGTCCTTTCTTCGTTTGCATTCTCAAACTCGGCAGAATGCTGATAGGCCCGTTGATAGCACTCGCATCATATAAGTGTTCTCTTGAGATAAAAATCAAATCAATCACTGTGAAGTGTCCATTATATTTGCTGCTGGATGTTTCGTGAATAATTATCGTCACGCTTTAGGGTTGTCGTTCGCTCGCTTTCGACTCTACGCTCAAATCAATGACCGGAACATCTTGGAAAAATTTGTTCTATTCTCTGTGGATTGAGACCTTTCACGTGGAGCGGAAAAGTGCACACGGATACACAGTCGTCGTATAAAAAAAATCACCCGTTTGCCACGATATCTTGAATGTCCAAACGACGCGTATTATCTTCTTTGTCGCATTTACGCGTCAAAAACGACGCCACCGACGCAATTTTTCTCCATAATTAGTGATCTTGAATTTTCGTGCTGCAATTAACACATCTTCACTTATTCTTGAAGGTAGACATCCTGGACGCAGACGTGATTCTTAGTTTCCTCATCTATCTTGAAAATTAGTATGTGCTTTTTCTCCAATTTCCACGCGCTCGGGGCCTGTATCCTCCTCGGCCACCTGATCTGTTTCCACGGAATCTACCGCGGTTTCCTAGAAAGAGTTATTTATTGTTGAATCACATTCATTTGTTCATTTCAAGAAGTCATTACTTTAAAAAAAAATATATTTTTTATTTACCATAATTCGAAGATATGTTTGAACTATATTTCCCGCTTGGAGGTGTATAAATCTCGCGCTTTCCTCCCTTATTCTCGTCTTTATTGCGTTTGTTTGGAGACGTGTCGTTACCGAAAGTTATTGGTGTGTGACGCTTCTGACCGATCGATACTTTTTCACTCTAAATTTTTGAATAAGAAGATTTTAAAAGTTAGAAACATATTTTATTTTATTAGAAAGCTTAATTCTGAACGGGATTACCTTCTTATCAATGATCGGCGTCTTCCATGACAAGTGGATAATGCTCTTAAAGCTCGGTGGAGAGTGAAATAGATCCTTGATAAGAGTATTTATGTTACTGGTCGTTTTAAGAGCAACGACTTTGAGTTGATTCTCTTCCGATTTCAACTCTTCTTCGCTTTTTCCGCTTATCGCCTCTCTTAATTTTTTAATGTAGCCTTGAGCACCGCGAGCAAAATATTGTAGTCGTAGCCTAAACTCTTTCAGTTGCTCGGGATCTTTGGTCAAAAATTCTGGTGTCTGCTTGCATATTTTGTGGAAGGCGAATATCAAGCACTCAACGTGACTGAATTGAAGTTTAGGTACTTCGGATACGTCTGTGTCTGGCGGAAGAGGCATATATGTCTGAAAAACACATAACAAACAGTCGGTAATTACAAACTCGTCAATTCAAATTTATAGTGAACCAGAAAATAAATGAAGACTCACTATTAAAGTGTTGTACAGTTGCTGAACTTTTTCCTCAGGCTTATCAATGGAACCGCAGAAGACCGAGAGTTCGGCGAGCAATTTCAGAAGTTCAAGTTGAGCATCAGTACCGTCCGGTGCGGTAATTAGAGATATATGCGGTAAAACTTGAACGCATATATATGACACGAATTTCTGAGAATCCGTCTGAGCCTGAATAAATAATAAAATCTAATTAATTAGACGTTCTTATCCTTCTTATTTTAAATAAAAGAAAAAAATATTTTATATCTAACGTACATTGAAAAATGGAAGGGCATGTTTAATACATTGAACGAGTCTGTTCCATTGTTCGATGTTTGTGTGTTTAAATGGTACGGAAAGTTCCGCCTGTTCAATCGTGATATCAATGAGCTCCTGTTGTCCTGCGAGCGTTGACCCTAATCTCGTCCATGCTAGAACATCCATAATACTGTGAAATTCGTCAGCAGTAACATCCTGCAATACTTTTTTGCATTCGGCGATCAATAAATCCTCAGGTTCCTTCGTTATTATGTCATGACCAACGGCTTTCAGCTTGGTAGCTAAAAACTTTATGCAGCGCTCTCTTGTGCCGTCATCACCATTTAATATTTGACTGAAAAAGCCGCTAATAGCTCCTTAAAACAAAAAAAAACGTATGATTAAATTATTTTTCTCAGCCATCTGTGATGTATTATTACTTTCAATTAATTCTACCTTTTGGGTCACTTTTCATCAATGACATGATACTGTTGTGAACTACTGCTAATTCGGTAGGATCTTGCGCTTGGAGCAATTGTGCAAGAATATCAGCAATTCTCGCGGTGTGTTCTTTGCTATCTTTGCACAGAGCTGGTAGATCCTTGATAGCTTGTTTCCGAATCTAGAAGCAAATGAAAAATAGACATATAGAAATATTTTAATTATTAGAAATAAGCGTAGGAAATATAACAATCATGTATAGTGTATTTAAGATAATATGTTAATTATGCAATGGTCTAATCTTAATAATATAAAAATATATTGAATTTCAATTGACAGCAATGGGCATCCGTTTATCTTAAATGATCACCCAAATTATACATTTTTTACCAATAGTGCGATAGATCATTGCTTCGTTTGTACTACCTCAACTGAATGAAAAATACAAAACGATATTTTAATGCTTTGCGAATTAAATTTGAAAACCCAGAAAAAATACTATACAGAGAAAATAGAAAACTTCTTCAAAATTCCTGCAACTGCAGGACATTGTAAAAATTTGATATTTAATTTGCAAATAAATTAATAATAAAGATAATAAATAAAACAACTGAATTAATACTTACAGCCATATCTTCATCTTCGCACAAATCAAGATGCGCGTCAATAGCTTGATCTGCAAGCTTTGGAAAATGTTTGAAAAATCTGGCAATGAATTGAGATGCCAGTCGTTTTTCCTTGGGGGACCCTTTTACGGCAGTAAGTATCTCGAGATACTCTTTTTCATGCTGTTTAAATAATAAAATTCATTAACCAATGGATTTTCATTTCAGAATCGAAGATATTAATTTTATTTAGGGCTCATTAATTTGAGGTGAAGTTTAAACGTGGAGGTCCCGATATAACCAAAATGTACGCTCACCTCGGAGAGTTTGTCTTTGGCATCAGCCAAAATGCCGAAGTTTTTATATAACTTTTCGATGCTATCGGTACTCATCCTGAATAAAATTAGGACTCAATTCACGAACGATGATAATCAAATATTCTTCCTTTTCATGAAACAATTTTCGGAAAATAAAGTAATTCTAACCGGTTGCGTATGACTACAAGCGTAACGATACGTTATAAAGATGGCTGTATTCCGTTGTAAAGCCCGTCTTCATGGAAACTAAAGAGAGCGGGCAGAGCGCGCACGGCACAGTGCAGAAAAATAATAAGCGGTGGGGGTAGATTTAGAAGTTCCGTTATAGCCGTTGGCGTCGCGCTTGTCGGATTTGGGAAACCCACGCGGGGATTATGAGTTCTTTGCCCACGCACAAATTTCGATGCAAAACAGATTTACAATTTTCTAAACAATTTTGATTTCAAACAAGTACATTAAGTATCTATTTTTTTCTCATTTACAAAAAACATAAGAGAATAATAAATGAATGTAAGCCGAAAGTTCTCGTCGTCTTGCACATATCAATGTAAAATCAAATGATTATCTCATCTCATGATGAAGAAATTTTCCTTTCTCTCAAAACATACATAAATGTGTTACTATATATAAAATCTTTGGAGGATTGAGCAAATCAAAAAAGAGAATAAAACAGCAGGAATCGAAAGTCAATATCTCTGTATTTATTTATTTGCTAAATGATAGCTCTAATTCATATTTAAAAAATAGACGAAACAGAGGGAGATCAAAAAAATGGTCTACCTTCAAAAAACTATAGGCGGAATGTATTATGTATTTTTTGTTTTATATGTACAATTCCAGTACATCGCATATAAGAACGGTAATTTATTTTCATTATGTGTAGATGGTACAAAAGAATTATCGAAATTTGAGAGGAAAGAAAAAATAATTGTGAAGAGTTTGCATTGTTGTTCGTTTACAGAAAAAAAAACGTGAATTCGTTTTTGCTTGGATACTTGGACGCATTCAGATACATATACGTACATCAGCTTTAGATACACACATGTATGTATTTACATATACGTATGCGGTAAATGCGGTGTGATTATAATCATGGCCGCACTTTTCGGTTTATCGCGTAATTTGAGTATCATCGCAAGCAATTGTTTAAAGCGCGTTGGAACAGGATTGTTAGCGAAACCACAACTTTGTCGTGCGTTTATTAATTTTTAAACACCTTACTTGAACTTCAACTTTCAACTCTGTTGAAAATTTGTCTGTTCTTAACCTAACTTTTAAGCTTAGTCCCCACATATTTTATTCAATTTCGAAGTATAACATAATTGACAGCGATATAAACTGAGATGACTTGAAAAATACTATCTCCGCGATACGTTGAGATAAAATTTTAACGGTTTCTTTATTTTCATACAGAAAGTAAGTCATTGCTGAAAGTCTCAGCTGCACCTCTCTATTATCATGTTCCTTGGATACCGAACGTACCTGATCATCAGTCCGAAGTAGTAGACACTACCATAATTGACGACAAATTAACTGAAGGTAATGTAAAATGTTGTCATTCTTATCAAAGTCGCCTTGAAAAAAATGTGCAAAAAATTTTTATTTGTTTTTTAAAACAGATGTCATGAATGAAATCAATGATCAAATTACCTCTGAGAACACAAGCAGATTGTTTGCGGTTGTTCATATCTGTGGCAAACAGTTCAAGGTGACAGAAAATGATCTTGTAGTCATCCAAGGATATTGGCCACCAACCATAGGTGACAAGATAAAACTTGAAAAAGTGCTGCTTGTTGGGGGCACAGATTTTTCCCTCATTGGACGACCAGTGCTAAATCGAGAGTTGGTCAGCGTAGATGCTACCGTAATAGAAAAAACTTTCTCCACCACAAAAACTAGATTTCGCATGAGAGCAAGAAAACAGTACAAAAGAATACATTGTAAGTACATACTATTTTTATCACTTTTTATTGCATTGAATTTATATTGTTAAATTTTCATGTTTTTCCTCTTTTCAGTTTACCGAATACCGCACACAATGATAAGAATAAATTGTGTAAAGATCAATGGAAAAATCAATGAGAAACAAGAAGTAGAAGGTTTGGATAGGATATATTAAAAAATTATTGAACTGTATTAATAAAGTTGATTTATAAGAGCTTCTGTGAAACGATTCTTTTTCTGCTCACAAAAAAATTGATAAGATAAATATACAAAAAATCAAGATTTCAGAGTCACCAGTCATCGACTGTTTTTCCAAAATATGAAAATCATATCTCATGGAATGTATTTCATTAGGAAAAAAAAACACTGGTTAAATATTTATTCCGCAAACTTTCAATTACCTCTTTTGTTGTAACTTTTTCTTTGTTTTTCACATAAACGTTACACAGTTTTTATTTCGTAGATTAAGCTATGATAAAACTTTGAACGTTTGTACAGTCTTTTGATCAGCATCTGAAAATAATTTATCCCTATGTTTATATATATATATATATATATTTGTATAACCATCTCAATCAGTTTTGAGGTCTTTGATTAAAGCAACGAATTCAAATTCGTTGATAAAAGGGTGCGACGAGATGTCGATATTACTTCGTCCATCACACTTATCATTTCTTATTTCTTTAGATTATTACATGAACAATTGCCAGCTTATTATGTTCTTTTCATTTCAATGTTATTTTAATTTAATTAAAACTGCTGAGAAATAATAACGATAAAATCAGATAGTAGTTTTTACTTGGTAAAGATAGAATAAAATTTTATTAAAGTGCTGATGAATACGCTCTCGCGTCTTTTAGAAAAAATTCCCATAGATGGATATGAATGAAAATAAAGTGAGAAAAGTCTTTCGTTAACCATTTTCCCACCCGCTAAAAAACGTTTGTTTAATTCCATTCAGTCGTTTTCAAGTAAATGTGTTCTATCTAAAAATGACTATATCGTCGCGTTCGGATCATACAACCTGTACAATTCGAAAGTGGTTACAGGGCAAAGTTTTAGCCTGAACCACAATTCTCTCACGATGTCCCATATATCCTTGCATGGCGGACAAAACAAGAAACCATTCAGTTACTCACTGAAACCCTGATAGGCTCGATTGATATACTTCTCAATGAAGAAAGTTACTTTGACGGAATAATTTCACCATAGACATTTAAATATTACTCGAATGTCGCCGGAAATATCTGATTTATCCTGGTTAATATCTCTTCAATATTTAAGGATTAATTTGATGAATATTATTTCTTCTTAATTTTTGTTAAATGTAGAAATCTATTAAGAGATTGCGAATCACTCGCAATGCATCGATCACTCGCTTATTTAACAAAACATCATCAAATTTTACACACAGCTTTTTTATCATCTACTCTCGATATGTCACCTCTTATTATCATTTGCTTCTTCTCAGTAGTGTTAAACTCTCGATCAACTATATCTATGATTACACAGTAAAAAGAAAAAAATAGTTACACTCCTTGGATGGCAGTTAATGAAGTAACAACAGTAGGTATGATATTCAAGATGATCATTTCCGTCAGGGGAAGAATACACAATTTGTCAAATAATCAATATGCTACACAAAAACATTTGAGATAAAATACAACTGAATCATTGGAAAACGATGATTTTAAAATTAATCACTGTAAAGAATCAATTTAACAAGCTTATAAAAATGTTATCAATCAATTATCACGAAAGAAAGTACTTATTGCAACTTTCCGGTCGTACAATAAAAAATATAAAATACAATCCAATAACTCTATTTACAAACGTGTTACTAGAATGGTACAACTGAAGACGCAAAAAATTCAAACACATTTCATTTTTTGGCTGTTAAAAACATGATACGATGATTACCAAAAAAGAAAATGATTTTAAAAAATATGGAACAAAAATAATTCGACTATGCTAAATTTTCAGTAACTTCAATTTCACGCACGCATCATTTAAACGTATTCTGCTAGTAATACCTCCAAAAATAAACTACAATTCTTCCATATTCCAGTCTTCGAGAAAACCACACTTTTATCTTTTCGACGCAGGTAATTAGATATTCGCATTCTCTTGCGAGTTAATTATTTGAACGGCATCACAAATATTCTGTATTCCCCAAAATTTGTTGGAAAATAAGATATCAAGTATCTTCAATAGAAGACAAACTGATCGCTATGTCTTGAAGAATCCCAATTTTCGAATCACGTTTTATATGCATACGACGAATACAGAATGCGTATTCTTGATCTCTTACTCATGGCTGCTGGCAAAAATACGAAGATCAAGTTGTTTATTAGTCACGTAAATACAACGAAAAAAAAATCGTGACCTTCCTCGTTGTTCTTCTCCGGAAATCTAAACGAATTCACGGAGCGTTGAAAAACGGCCGATCGCCGAAAACAAGCGCACTCTTATCTGCGAGAAAATTCAATTATGATTTGTTTGCGCTACAACAATTTGTACAATCAAAACAACCTGTATGCTATCTCTTGATTGACCAGGATGGTCTATTACTATTGCCGGGTTCACTGAGCTGCATCATCTGTTCTCGCAGATCCGTAACCGTTTCCTGAAGCACACGTTTCTCTTTCAGTAATCCATTTATATCTTCCTGAGCCGCAGTCAATCTCGTTTTTAACGACTCCGACTCTTCTTTGACTCTTCTCAATCGAGAATTCTCCTCGGACAATCGCTCCAGGGTTGCTATTCGACGTCTCAATTCCTCGTTATCAGCTTTGAGGATTTTGCTCGATTGCCTCATTGCATTCAATTCCGCCTCTCTTTCCACTTCTCTCGTGCTTTGGCCATTCGATAATGTTGTATTTGAATTATGCTCACTTGATAGGATCGCTGTAATTTAATTTTAATCGTTCTCAATTAATCCCGAATGACATTTAAATAAATTTTGAATAGATTGATTTATGATTCTTCAAATATATGAAAATTAATTCTAACGCTATTATTTACTAACCAGCAGGTTCGATGTGGAATACTCCCATAGTATCTCTCGATATCCTAAGCTTCGATATACTAAGGTCAATCGGTATAGGACCAGGCGACGTAATGTTATTAGGCGGACGATCCTCGTTGAGTCTAAGTGTTATATTCTCCAACAATATCTGCAAATAAATTGAAGCAAATTTATATTTGTGTGCTGCGCATGTTTTTTTTTTGTCAACAATTCTCAATACTCTCAACGGAGGAATTGTAGGTATAATCTACTATTTATATGGCAAAAGTATGTTCAGAACGAAAATTTTGCGAATTTTTGACTTTCTAGTCTTTTGAAAGGATTCTGAATTTTTTGTGTATTAGCTGCAATAGCGACTAGCAACTTCTGATTATTAATTAAACCATTTTACCAATTAACATTGTTTAAACAATTAAAAAAGAAAAACTAAATGAAATGCTTTCAAATTTTGGAATTATCATTGGACACTCATATAAAACATATAAAAAAATTTCTACGGAGATGGTACCTTTTTTGTTTATGTTTAGAACATTTGTATGAATTTTCCATAAGACACAATGTTAAATTTTATAAAGTTTGCAAGTTCGTAACTTTAAAACCATTCAGTGAATCATCCTCAAATTTGGCACAAGGATTTTTTAGCCGTTTTTAAACCAGTCTACAAAATTTTGACTTTTTCTTACCATTTTAAAAATACAATTCCTACAATTTTACCTACAGTTCCTCCTTAAAGAATGATCGATATTTTTAAATTACCTCCATTGGTATGGGCTTTGGTATGACTTCGTCTTCAGCTAGATCCGTTAGTCCTGTTACCGAGCTCATCGATAGGACGAGAGGAACGTCTGCTACTCTAACTTCCAAAACATCTTCGAACATATCCATAAGAGCTGCCTTATCGCGAAGATCGATATTGGCGACGTTTACACCGTCCCGATCCTTGAGACATCTACTGAAGCTCACCCCGCTTGGATTTTGACCAGCGAGTGACAATCTCCTCGAGTCTTCCATATTTTTCAATCCATGATCGAGACGCACTTTTACCCGAGAACGACAATCTGCATCCGATGGTACTTCTGCCCAAGCTCTCGAGCGTGAACTAAACTTCGTCTGGATCAAAGACATCAAGTTTTACTTTATTATTTCTAGTATTTAAAAAATACGAGCTAATTACTTTTTTATCATTATAATTACGAGGATTTTTTAATCTACAAAGGTAGTTAATTAATTTTTTTAGTAATTATAGAATAGTTAAAACAAATTCATGCTAAGACTTATTCACATTTTTTAAATATTTTTTGACAAAACCTTTTTAATGTTTGTAAGAATCTCCAAATCTCGTATTTCAAACAATTAACTCGATGGAATTATTTATATACGTTTATTATGTTTGTTATTTGTTTATGTAGATATTAAACATCGTGTTGGACGTGCCTACGAATGATTCGGAATAAAAAATGTATGAATAAATACGTCTATGTGTCTTCTATGTGGAGTAAAACGTTAATCATGCCTTAAAATGTGATTTAAAAATTGAAAAATTCCATTCCAGAGCAATAGTAATAACTAATTGCGTGATTTGGGCTATAGAAGTTCGGTGATTTTTTATTTATATTACGTGTGATAGTGAGCAAAAAACATTTTAATTTAATACAAAAATCATGCATTTTTCACACCGCGTCGACATCAATTTAAGAATTTTAATAATTGTATATGATTTCTTCGCCAATACCTTTCTTTTGGCCTGCCATAAGTGCCACACAAAAACATTCAAAGAAGAAGAGGAGAGCGCGGGAGAGAAGGCATGCAAAAAAAGTTACATAAGACCATAAAAATCGTATGAATACATTTATCTTCATACTTTCGTTTTACTACGTATTGTCACAGTTTGATAATCAACAATTAGACAATTGGCAGGTCAAAAAATTACTACAAAAGATCTTAAAAAATATTTTTTTAAGATAAATCCTCCAAAAAAATATTCATAAAATTTTTTTCATACATTTTTTACACTTTACGTAAACTAAAATATAATTTCAAATAATGTTAGATAATTTGACCTTGCCAATGTATAAGATGTATGTAATGTCGCCAAAAATGATTCAGTTGTAAGAAACATGTGGAATATGTGTGAGTTTTGATCAAATTAGTAAGACAATGAATTTAGAATATCGACCTTCGCCTAATGGAGTCTTCTCTACTCCAGTAATTGGAAAATAAATTGCTCAAAGTACTTGAGTGTATTTGGTATCGACCGAATATATTTGAAAGCGACAGAGGCAAGAAAAATTAGGCGAAAAATTTGTGAAATAGGCCACAGAGTTAAAATGGTGATAATTTTCATAAAAGAGTCATTGATATTTATATAAAAGAACTCTAATAAATTCGATCATTGTTCGAAGATAATAAAGTAATTACAAAAACCGTATAGCGGTATAAGAAATTTCATACTTTCTTAGAATAATTTGATAAACTAATTAAAAGACGATGACAAGTAATGAAAATAGTTCAATATGATCGAACGATAATAAATGAAATTAGTTTCGAGTAAAAGACTCGTCCCACCTGAAATTCATCCCAAGGTATCGAAGAGCATTCTTCACTGGCAACGTTCGATATTTGTGCTTTCAACGATGATGAAAATCCACAAGATTGTTGAATTACCTCCATTTTTGACAATTTGAAAGTCGTCATTGACACCTAAATCAGAGAACAAATCCGTGAAAATTCAGCTGTTCTGCATGTTCATTTTAATGTCTGTAAAAACTTGTGCAAGGCAAATTATGTAAAATGAACAAAAAAAGTGCAAAGAACTTACAAGATCTTTCCTCTTGCACACGCTGTCAACAGACTTTTCGCTCTGCGTGTCCGGCGTTTCTTCAACGACTTCTCTCGCCTCCTCAACCGTCGTGATAATATTCGTAGGATTCAAGCTACCAAATACATCCATTTTTTCTTGCTCCTCGAGCGAGACGACGATATAATTTTCACTATCCGAGCTTATATCACTTCGCATCGAGACCGTGTCGCTGCTACCATCTTCGGGCGAGGCTTTCAATGCAGAATCGATGGACGTCATCAGATTAGCAAATCCTTTCTTCATCGAGGATAAGCCTGCATTAAAGTTGTTCGGGATGAAAGGAGCGCCGGGACTTCCAGAATCTGCTTTCGAGTTTTGATTCTTCAAGATCGACGGTTTGACAATTTCCGGCTCAACGTCGAAAGACTGGGACATTTGTCGATCATCGCGCAATGACAGGGCACCCAAACGTGACTGTATATGAGTGGACTGGCTATCCGCCCGAGCAAACTCATTCGGCTTGAAAGTAACGACGGATTGGGTGGCAGGATTTCCGTGTGGAAAATCCATGGACAGCATGGACGCTACTTCGCTCTGTGGTGTGTCCACATCGTTGCTGGTATTGAAGCGCTTTGCTCCAAATTCGACCCTCGCGTTTGCTGCTGTGTGCTGCCATGATAAATTAGTGCCAACGAGATCCTCAGCAATACTCGACGAGTCGGGGACCACGGATTCGAGATCACCACCGGAATTCTCCTTGCCAGGTGATTGCGATGGAGTTATGAATGTAATTTCGAGCTGAGGAATGAGGGCGCCGATAGCCAGAGATCCACCGGTCTCAACTTTGAGAATTTTGTTGGAATCCACGACGAGGTACGTCGCCATCTCGGAGATGACTTCGGACAATCGAAGAAGAAAGAGGTACTGATAATGATTTATTTGAACGCTGACGAGATTACTGATGTAAGCTAGTCCGTGAATATCAGCGACTTCCTTGTTAGGCGTGTTATTTGTGTTAACGTGAATCCATAGTGTCAGAGGAAAAGCGTCGAGGAATGGAACTGGGCGATTCGAACCAACTGCTCGGGCACCGAAAAAATCTCCCCATACAGGTTCCAAAGTGCAACACCACACGTCCTTAGCTTCGGTCCACAAAAGCTCACGATTCGCTTGACGTACGAGCTCGTTCACGGAGTTACAGGTCCAATTTTTCGGATACGATCTCACATTGTCTCGTCCGGCGCAATGATCGAGAAACTTTTCGGTGACGACGTGGTAATCGCCCGTCTTGCTCGGAAATTCTGCACCGAAGAACATTTGAGCCATTTGAAAGGCGTTCAGACATTCAGCCAGATCAGCACGAGACGATCTCTCGCTCGTTCTCACATTCGTCACGGAAACTCTTGATGTTTGGATATGCAGAGATTTCGGCCTGTCTCGTTGGTTCGGATATTCTTGTTGGCCTTCGAATACGACCCTCGGCAGAATCGCTTCAAGTTTCACGTCGAAGTAGGTGAGATTCGAAGACGGTGAAGCCCCGCTTTTATCATTGCCGAGCATCAGCGAGTGATAGAGATTCAGGGCGAACGAATTGAACCACAGACACGAGCACAAATCGTAATTCACTTGAATTGGATTCAGCTGAACGTAAAACTTGGGCGGTGGCACTGAAATTTCAACAAATTATTATGTCACTGAAATAAAATTAAATTATATTTCATGAATTGAATAAAATAACTTACGTGGAAAAGTTATATCACCGGGATAGTAATAGTAAGTAAATTCAGCATGGACGATAGTCACGTCGTCAGGAAGACAGAATCTATCCCGGTCACCTGTGGACAGACATCGAGAACAAAAAGTTTATTAAATCTGTCCATAAAAAAAAAGTAACCGAACGAACTTTATATTGAAAATGCATGCCTAACAAAAATTACTTCCTTGTCTATTTAAATGATCTCTGATGTTTGGTGAAATAGAAGGAAATTAATATTCACTCAATTAACACTTTGTTAAGAAAATTTTCAAGTCAAATACCATTTGCAAATCTACGAGAACGGTAAATGATGACAACTAAACATGTTCACTTTTTATTATTAACAGCTAGGCCAACTACATTTACTCCTCATCAATGGTTTTATACCTGGTGTGTGCTTCTTCCTCGTTTGAGCTGTGCAATTTTTGAACAATTTTTTATCATTAACGTATTGAACAGAGTGCACAATTACATTTTTTTTTATTCTCAGAAATTCAATATCAACGATAAATCTACAATTTTTTAAATATTTTTTTATTAATTCGTAGTTGAATAGTGCAACATTCATAAATTCCATTTATTGGAAACCGAATTGAGGTATTATCCTTAAACAGATATCTTAAATTTTTTTACCTGCTATAAATTCCTTTGTCGTGGGCTTCCTCGTGGAGCTTGTGACCTTGAATATAGTAAAGTCATCGATCTTTATAACCATACAAGTGGTCATAAGCTTTGCCAGTTGCTCCAAAACGTAATTTTTAATAGGATTTCCGCTCGTGTGTTGACCCGATTTTTTTTGTTCCGATGGATTTTGGGACTGACCTTGCTGGTTTGACCCTTTCTCTGAATCTTCATTAGTCGGTCGTTGAGTTCCTATACATACCAGAATAATATCGATAATAGTAACGATACAAATTAAGTATCAATTTTCCTTCGAATCTATCGAAAATTGATAACACTGAAAGTTTATTTCACCTCCAGAATTTCCTTGACTTTTCACTGGAGAATGTTGACTTCTTCCCATGTCGATAAAGTCCATAAATTGCCCCCGAAAAGAATTCATCGATTGTTGAAGCCATTGGCTGTGTGGCGTTGCGTTTTCCTTGTATTTTGCCCAATGCTTGCGATCTGCTATCGCCAGATGATAGGGATAATAGTCAATTTGAAACTTAACTAGAGACACTTGCAGAGCTCCTCCGTCCTTGAGATCAGGATGTACGGATCTACCCGCTGTTAAAAAAAAAAACATGTTTATGTGCTAGTGATTTTTAACAAATTTTTCAATTTAATAAAAATTTGTAATCAAGTAATTTCGAAAACCTTCCCACCCTGTTAACTTGACATCGAAATAATCTCTCTTGGAAATGTGTCGTGTTAATTTAACACTACAGTAGTTTATAATGTCTTGATAAAACCTACAAAAAGTACCTCCGGGATCATCGCAAAGGTGCAAATCAATTCTTTGAGATAAGAAGTGATAAGACGTTTCAACCACGTCGTATCTCGCAAACATCTTCGATATGACAGAATTCGGCTGTACTTTTGTTCTCGCTTGTTGCGAGATTTGTGCTTGATATTCTGGTAAAACCTGAAAAATAGCAATTCAAAGATTAGTTATTTGCTGCAATGAGAAGGAAATCTGCCACAATAATTACCTCGAGTTTTCTAGCTGCTTTCGTTTTACGTTCAAGAATCGTCGCTCTCTCGACAAGACCACCAAGTGAATCGATAAAGTGCAAAGCGGCCTTAAGTTGCGAGTCCGTCAAAACCCATAAAAGATCATCAAGGATGAGCACAAGTCTCGAACCCATTACAAAACAATCTTTAAAAGAAAGAGAAAACATTTATTAATGTCACATGTGTTGACTATTATAAGCAAAAGCTTTAAATTAGCTAATCGCGTTTAAAATTGTTTGAAAATATAATAATACAAAGTCGATATGTTTATGTATAAAACGAACCAGATAATCGTTTTTTTATGGTGATTCGGCATCTTGCTTGATTCGTAAGCAATCTCAGGGGTGTCAGATCCTTATCTTTTGTACTCTGAGCTTCAATTCTAACAGTTTGCCACTCAAGTTCTTTGAATATCAATAGTTGCCCTCGATCTGGATCTTTCACCCTGGTCATTCTAAGATCACAGCGTTGCCAAGTCGGCGATTTTGATTCAACCATTATTCTCGCGATCTGAAAGAAAGCATCACACAATCCATGTATAGTTCTTTCTCTCTCTCATAATTATGCCGTGGTACAAATGAACGTGCCATTCATTCAGAACAGTGAATGTTTTGTTTTAATACCTGAACAGACGCGATGAATGCTGGACTTTTAAAAGTGATTGAGACCATGTTGACAGCTACTGTGATTCCATCTATGACTTTGTGAATGAAGGAATATTTTGTAGATCCTGGAAGAGCGGAAGCACCCTGAGGAGAGCAAGGACTGCGAAGATCTTCGCACGTTACCACCTCTATGTGGACCTCGTCCAATCGCTAAAAGGGATACAAAAATCAACTTAATACAAATAAAAAAAGTTTAAAAAAGCATTGCATTTTTCTATAAACAACTGGAAACCACTGTATTTTGGATTTCTTCCTTCATCTGTTAAACAATCCTTCATTGAATAAGAAACCAATTTACCAAGTAATTCAAAAAATAGATATTAAAAGAATTCATCAAGATAAAACACAGTCTTTTATACAAATTTTAGACGTTCATCTAAAAAACAGATGAAATTTGAAATAATGAAATGAATTTCATTACTTTTGTAAATGAATTTATTATTTCTTCATAGTTTTATCTTATAATCAAGATCTATGACGAATTTAGGTCGGTTTGTTTGTGGATGATATAAAAAACGATTTAATGAAAATCATTAGAAAAGAAAAGTTCAAAGAAATATAATGTATCCACCCAAAAATGAGACATAAAATTGTATCTCCCCAACAAAAATTTTTATTTCAAATATGAATAGTCATTGTGTCAACTATTCATAAATCATAGTTGCCTAGGATAGTACTGCTTCACCCATCTACGAGTACAAATTTTGATTAGAAAATAAAGAATATCTAACTTACTAGAAATATTGGAACACTTTTGAGCTTTGTCCATTGTATGCGAAATGTGACTTTGTTGCACCATGCGCTGGTTAATTTCAACCATGATGGCAGTTCTAACAGGTCTGTGAGAACAATTTCATCCAACTCCAAATTATTGAGCTCTCCTTCACCCTTAAATGTGCTCAAGTTTATTTTGTCCGCAGACAAATTTTTGCAGAACCTGAGACAGAGCATATGTCAGATGAATACATTTTTACTACAAAAATTGAAATAAAAACAAATTAAAGGAAAAACTAGAATAAGAGTAGTAAAAATATATACAATTAAAGATATTAAACGGAGTTGTTAAAATGTATTTACCTAATGTCTCCTACATACAGCAACAAGTACAAGGCAAGGAAATTTTCTTTAAACGTTGCAACAGTTACACAGGTGGTATAACAGGTATGAATAGGTAAGGCAACAACATGATAAACGTTTTAATGAAGCATTCAATATTTCTTTAGAAATCATTTTCAAAAATTTGAAATGAAATAAAAAATAAATTTGCAAATGAACATTAAATAGAAGATTTAAAAAATACTAATAATAGTGAGAGACTATGAACATAAAAAATCTTTCTTTCATAATTCAAGCATCAATAATCACATAAAAATATTTTTCACTTTTGGAATAATACTATGAAACTTTGTTTTAAAAAATTTGAATTAAAATAAAATATAAATTTCCAGATAAATATTAAATAGGAGATTTAAAAACTGCTTATAACAGTGAGAGACTATGGACACAAAAAATCTTGCTTTCAATAATTCGAACATCAATAATCACATGAAAATATTTTTCACAATTGGAATAATAGGATGAAACTTTGTGACATGTGTAAAATGGAAGTGCATTTGCTGTATTTAGTTTGATGGTGATGAATGAAAAATGTAATTAAATGTTCTGAGTATCAAGTATGAAGGGAGAATCACGGAGAGAGGTTCTATTGTTCAGATTCGATAAAAAGAAAAAAAATACGATATTCAAGTGTATTTTATTATGGACTATAAATATTCGTATAATATAGTATCGGTAATGATTCTTATAAAATGAATTGACTTCAGAGACAAAAATTTATTTTGAAAAAATAGAAATACGAAATCATGAAAAACAAATATTGACAGAAGAAAATATATGACAGCGAGATCACAAGTCGAGTGGCGGTGTTTGTTGTCCTTCGTCGTGATGAAAAGCATAATGAACTTCGAGCAGACGAATTTTTCTTTTCGCACTAGACTCGCAAAAGAACTGACCTTGACAGATGTTTGAGAAGTTGATTTTTAATTATTGAAACCATGTCGCAAACGTTTTTCCTTTTGTGACGTGGAGAAGCTGTCGAAAAGGTATTTCCTCGTGAATCTATTCACTGTATCCGATAATCCATAAAGCACTTCTATCTTTTTAGTTGAAAAAAAATCGTGTGTGCTGATTCGCACGTCATCGCGTCGTTGCACGGTTACTGTATACTTTCTTGACGTTTTTTAAATAAAATTTCACAATATCCCGCAGGATTCTACACGCTACGTTCTCAAATACGGTGCTTGTTCCTTAGTTGAGATAGTGGGAAGGAGAGAGAGGACGACACGCCAATACGATGACGTCCACGAGCACACGACTAGTATCCCGCGTGGCGCACTATGGCGCACCGCTACACTACTAATCTTAGATGCTCTTTCACCACACGATAAAACGAAACGTAATTTAAGATAAAGGGACATTCACACTGTACTGAGATGGGCGTGCCCTATCTCCTATTGGCCAAATCTCTGAGCGATCGACCAAACAAAATGTTTCGCAACAGTGTACATTTTTTATCAAATTAATTAATGTTATTTTAGTACATGTGATTTTGTTATAATTAACAAAATTTTTTCTGTCCTCATGAAATCCTTATTAAATAATGTTTATCTCGTGTGAAAGTGTCGCTAAAATTTTGGACGATACATTTGTATTTCCCGCGCCAAACAAGAAATAAATTCATGGTTGGTAGTCTTGTAAAAATCGATACTTCGTAGAATCGATTGCTGCCAATCCCGGAAAAGGCGAATTGCATCCGAAGCTAACTTCTTTCTTTCACGGCGACAATTCGACGCAAGGTATTCGCATATTTTTTGTTACAGTTTTTATAATTTTGCGCAAAAATAAGCATAGCCAGAATCATTCTCATGTCAAATATTATAAAACTGAACATTTCATCATTTGCAAAATAATCCGCATTACTGTAAAAGTTGCCCAAATGCGATAAATACTGTGACGTGTAGGGTTGACTCCGGCCACGTGCATTTTGTCGATTTTCATTTTCTAAACAGTGCGATTTTCGAAGTAAGGTTTACAAAGTGAAAGTTGGAATACGTAAATAACAATTGTTGCAATTTTTTTGTATTCTACTGTGACTTAACTTTTTTCTTTGTTGATCCTACTACGATAGTACGATCGAAACATAACCTCATTTTTTTGTTACGAATACGAAGTGATGGCATCCTGTGTCACACATAAAAAGAATCATATTGAGTACGAATAACATGTATACTCCCAACTGACGTATATTCAATTGGCATTTTTCTTTCTGTTGAAGGATAAGTCACCGAAATGACGAATTCTAAGGGTTATCGTCGAGGAACGAGAGACTTGTTCTCTCGCAAATTCCGCAAGCATGGAACGATCCCTCTTTCGACGTACATGAAAGTGTACAAGGTCGGAGACATCGTGGACATCAAGGGAAACGGAGCGGTACAAAAGGGAATGCCGTACAAAGTTTACCATGGCAAGACTGGCAGAGTTTTCAACGTGACTCCTCATGCTCTTGGCGTGATTGTAAATAAGAGAGTGCGAGGCAGAATAATTGCCAAGCGCATCAACATTCGCATTGAGCACTTGACGCACTCCAAATGCCGTGAAGATTTCATCAAGCGAGTCAAGGAGAACGAGAGGCTCCGAAAGGAAGCCAAAGAGAAGAAAGTTCAGGTCCAGCTGAAGAGACAACCTGCTCAACCCAGCAAGGCTCACATTGTTTCTGGACGTGAAGCGCCAACTCTTCTTGCTCCTATCCCCTATGAATTTATCGCTTAAATAATCAATAAATATTTCTTTTACCACAGTTTTTGTGTATTCATTTATTGGGTTGGAAAATGAAAAATTCTCCACACTTTTTTGCTCTGTAACAATAATTTTTTTTATTATTATTCAGTCGTATATAATTTTTAATTTACAATTCAAATAGAATTTGATAGTGCCTCCAACATCATTCATTTGTTTTCTCTTTTCTTGTTGCTGGAACAACACAGAGGGACGTTTTATCGTACAAATGGAATTATTTAAAAAAAAAAGGAAAAACGTTTCTGTTTTGTTACAAAGTGGACTAGTTGTTCTGGGGCATCTCATTACAATAAATAGGACGAATCCTTCATTTGTCTTCTTTTTCTCCTCGACAGACCCGCTTGGCGAGACAGAACTTACGAGATACGAAAAAACTTGGATTAAAACATGCTTTTCTTCCAATTTGCCTCGATAGTTTTTTTTTTTCACGAGATGATCTTAGTGAGAGGAAATATCTTTTCGGAAATGTGCCGCAATTTAATACTAAATCTGAACAGCTCACTGGCACAATATTCACAAGGAAAAATCTTTTACATCACCGGTTTCCTCTTTTCTCTTTCAGCTTTTCCTCTTTTCTCTTATGCTCTTTGAAGTACGAAATCATCCACGTATAGAAGAATCTTAGTTTTAGACTTAATAAATAAGAAGAATATAAATCCTAACTGCAATCTCTTGATTGATAAAACAGAATGTATCCAGTTTCGGAAGTTTTGTGAATGTCCGAGGTTAGTCCGTAGAAATCGGCAATGTTCGAAGCATCGATTTTCTGAAACGATTAAAAAATTCGTTGAAGTTTTTTAAGATAGGAAATATATTAAATAGTAGTAACTCCAAAATGATGACACTACTCACGTCAACCGCATCATCGTCGAACAGTAGCCAAAATCCGTGACTCTTTACTATTGAAATGTAATGACCACGGTTAGGCCCACTTCCACAATGTATCACAACCGCAACTAAATCGTAAAGACGATCTGGATTTACTGCATCGTCGCTCTAAACATAATTAAAATGATTTAGAATATTTTTTTCGTTCATACAGATTTTTTTATGTAATAAGAAAGTAACTAACAGTGTTGAATAGCCTCAATTCCAATGGAAAGACCACTCTGTGTGATACTTTTATGTGCCTGTTACATTGCTCAACATATTTGAATCTTTTCAAGTGCAGCGCGAGTATCATAGGCAATTTCTTAAGCCTCATACGTTTCTGAAACATAAAGAATTCACTTTTAATGTCGCTGTTTTACAAATTGAAAGATTTTCTTCCTCAAATATTTCACAATTTTATACCTGTGCTTCTTGGTAGCTGCTACAGTGATCGCATTTGAATTTGTTGTCACTGCAGAGAGTCTCTGTGTTTGAAAAACACTTGAGACAATATGTGATTGATGTGTTCTGATCAACATCAACTTGCAGATCAAAGAAATCTTCATCCTTACTAGATACAGTCTCACAATTAAGGCATCGAGTTTCAGAGGTAAGTATACCTTGAAATATCTCATGAACCCATGTGGGTTCAGGTGGTGCACCACTGTCACCCGATGCACCTTTTCCACCTGTTGGCTTGCTCTGATTTCTCTCTGCTACAAAGCAATACATTTATCATCAGCGCTTGTATATGAAAAAAATGTTTCAATCACCTATTTGAAGAGCAGCTCCTATTTCACTATTGAACTTACCTAGTATTATTTCATTAATATGATTTATAAGAAAATTTAGGAACTCGTGGGCATCTTGTTGCATATAATTGTCGAATTCCTCTGCAACCGCAAATAAAATAAAACTCAATTAGTTTAGATGAAGAAATTAAATTATCCAGCGATATTTACCTTTTTCTTTCCTTAATCTTGCAATAAATTTTTTTGGTGCTATGGAACCGACTTTCTTTTTCTGTGTGGCGATACTGTAGAACAAATCAGCTAGGCATGTGAGAAGTGTTTCTTTTGTTCTTTTATTTCTTGCTTTGTATTCCAAAACTTTCTCTCGAAACGGTCGACAAAAATATAAGGCTTGTAGAACTGAGTTACTGTAGCACGTATTTCCAAACTATAAAAAAAAAAAGATTCAGGATAATACTCGAGATGTTCAGCGCAACTAATACTTCATTGCTAAAAAAAATAACGCAAAAACTCACATTGACCAGACCAAAGTAATGTTCATTTGGTGGAAATTGATCAGCTCCGATGTTTCTCTCTAACTGAGATATATTCGCCCCCTATAATGTGAAAAACATGCAACTATTAAAATATTTTTTCAATGCAGATAAAGAAAAAAAATCCACCCATTTTCTCTATTTCTCTAAGTTTCTCTTAGCAAAATCAAATTTTAACGGAACACAGAGAAAAATATAATGCATAGATAAGTATCAATTGCACTAATTAGCAATGACAAAAACTTCTATATAGTATGCCTGGAACTAATGAATTTAATTGGAGTATAGCAATCGCGCGGTTCCTGATACGAAAAATTGACTCGTAAAACGTCACTGAAAAACAAACCGACAAAAGTTTCACGAGCTGAGGTTAAGAAATAATAAATACGAGCTCGAAAGTATCAAAAACTGTACAGACAATTTACTTACCATGGTTATTTATATTTTTTTAAAATTACGACTCGAATAGCAGTCGATCATAAAATTGTATTAACAAAAATGATGATTGCGACATGGATGAAAACTTCCACGAGGAAGGAACAACACTTCGAAGAACGTAGAAATCATATGTTATACCGTATAAAACACGGAGACAGGTTGTTAAAAAAAAAAACTGTTATGTCCGGAGTCGCGTGAAAAAATATCCTAAATTTTTTTATAACCTGTCTCACAATGGCATCGAACGATAAAACAAGCTCGATCTTCACTAAATCGTTATCTGACGAGGAACAGAAAATGATTGTTGTCTGGCTCAATCTTTCTGCGGCAATTAATTATGCATCTACAATTGCGCTCTTTCCAATAAATTTATCGCATGCCTATCCAGTGCATACTGTCGTAGTGACAGAACAACTACGGTGTGTTGGTTTACGTACGTGTGAAATACACACGATGAAATACCGAGAGAGAGATCTCACACGCGTTCTGAAAGCAACTGACCGACGCGAACTGTATTGTCGACTGTTGATCAACTTGTGGAATTGGGTGGTGGCGTTCCCTTTCCACAATTACAAGATGTCAATGTTTTTATGCAGATAATAACAATAACAACAGTAATTGTAGAATAATGTAAACAGTTGTGCTACATTACGTTTTTTGCCTCGTAGTTTTCAAAGTTTTGACGTTTCATTCATTGGCATTTGATATATTTTCTCTTCTTATCAACAAGACTGTGAAAACGATTTGTCCTCTGGCGACAACGACGAATTTACACCATGTCTTCGGTAAATATTACAATATAATTTGCTCACTTTTGTACTAACGAAGAATTGAGTTCTCGATAGTGAAAACATATTGCTGTAATTTGTTTATCTATAGAGAAAAACACGAATTCATCACTCCACAGATGAAGATGTTTTTCTTGCTCATTTCGAAGCAAATGAAAAGAAAATGTTGAAAGGAACGAAACGTAACCTTAATTTTGTTTCCGAAAAATAAAAGCAGCGACCAGACGATCATAGGAGAAAATGGAACAGAGAGGAGTACGAGAGAATAGCTCTCCAGAGGCTCCAGGATGAGATTGCAGAGTTGGAGCTGGGAATACCGAAACAGCCAGCTGTCAAACGTGAACTACTCAAACAACGTGACTACAAAGTTGATCTTGAATCAAAGTTGGGAAAAAGTGTTGTCATTAACAAAAACACACCATCATCACAGACTGGCGGGTTTGTTACAAGAAAAAATTTTTAAGATAATTTCTGCGATTTTCCACGTCTATAATGTTTCCATTTTGATTTTGGGTGATTTTCTGTTGCAGATACTACTGCAATGTATGCGACTGTGTTGTCAAAGATTCCATTAACTTCCTGGATCACATCAATGGAACAAAACGTATAGTATTTTTATTTTTATGAACAATTTATTGCAATGAATTCTGGTTTCTTGATAAAATTCTTACGAACTTATAATTCTTACAGATCAGAGGAATTTGGGAATGTCAATGAAAATCGAGAGATCAACACTTGACCAAGTTAAGGCTCGATTCGCAGTTAATAAAAGAAAGCTGGAAGAGAAAAAGAAAGATTACGATTTGGAACAAAGAGTTAAGGAGCTTAAAGAAGAGGTAATTTTATGAAAAGCAAATTAAATTTCTGAAACCTAAGCCATTCTTTGGATCAGACATGAATTTTCATAAAACATTTACTTTTCAGGAGGAAAAAGTTCGGGAATACCGCAAAGAGAGGAAAAGACGTAAAAAACAAAAAATTGATGAGACAAGCGAAGACGAATCTGGAGCAACAGACGAAATGGCAGCTGTAATGGGATTCTCAGGTTTCGGGTCAAAAAAGAAATAATGCCAAAAATAAATATAAAAAATTTCTTATTTGGTGTAATCACAAGAAGTTCTTTGAACGTTCATCACTCAACGTTTAACTTACAAGTTAGAAAGTATATAAATAAAAAAGAGAAACAGATAAAACTGCCGAATCTTTGGACAAACAGAAAGTGATTTTGTCTAAAACAAGTGTAATCATCAATACTATCATTTTTTTATCAAAAACTATCCTAAAATGTAAATGATTAAATATCGCAAGTATCGGCTAGTTTTTTGGCATAAAACGTGTATTATCTATATTAAAAAGAATGAATTTTAATCCTTTCCACAATCTTTATCTAAAAACTCCAATATTTGTTGAACTCTGTTTGAAATTTCAAGCGCGTCCACGTTCGTCTTCAGGATGTTTGAAGTGCTTTGTACACTTGTCGGTTTATTATAAAGATTCCAATCGTTAAGGAGTCGTCGATCAAACTCGCTACAACGACTCGACAATGGAACATTTAAGCAACAGGGAATTGTATTTATGAGAGGTGTATTAATGCTCGTACCTCCCATATCTTTCATTTGAACATCGGTAGTTTCCAGATTAGTTATGTCCAATAATGGGGCTGAGATGTCCGCTTTCTGAAAAGTTTCTGATGTCATCGTACCGTCTGAGTTCAACATAAATCGTCTTTTTTTCTTTGGAGGACCTTCGTCAAATGGTAAAGTAGTAGATTCTTCTAGAGTTGACTTCTCCTTTGTTGTAAGAGAGTAAGTGAAACTTTCAATGTCTTCGAGCATTTCTCTTTTTGTAATATTCTTTTCCGATCCATCATTCTTATAATTCTGTACAACTCCAGAATTTTTTTTCACTTGAGATTTTCTCAACGTATTTTCACTTTTTAGATTTGGTACATTTTCAGTGCGATGTTTTAATTTTCTTGAACCACTGTACGTATGATCCAGTCTCATAGTATTTCTTGGCTGCTGGGTTATTTTTTTCTCACTGATTTGTGGCATCATTTTTACAGTCTTGAGATCCTTTGTACTATCATTTGAAGTAGAATCTGCAGCTCTTGCATCCAATCTCTTGTCCACATTGAAACTGAAGCTCTGGATTGAGCCACTGGATGGGTGATTCAAAACATGTTTCATTTGAAGAAAATTTAACGGAGTAGTTGATTTTTCTAAATCAATCTTTTCAACCGCTTGATATAAATGCCAAGCTGGAGCTTTTTGAACATTAGTATTTATGTAAAAAAGATTTGGTACCAATTCTGCATCTCGTTTCTTGCTATTTGGAATGGTAATCTGAGTTGGCTGAGAGTAAATCGACATGTCATGAATGAAGTATGGATTTTTCAGTTTTTGCGATTCATGAGTTCCAAGACTATTCTGTTCTATCTTTAGTTTTTTTTCGGAAGAGTGATGAATTTGAAGATTCTTCACATGAATTTTTTTTTCTACGAAGGGTGCAAATTTTTCTCTTTTCAGATCTTCTATATTCAAAGGACTTATGGATGATAGAACATCTGAAGATTCCGTATCGAATACCATTTCTTCTTGAAGCTGTGAACCCTGTTTCTCCGATAAGTCTTCAGTGTATGATGGATTTTCGTACTTCAGGGTCTTCATGTCAAAAATTTCACTTCCAGAAGAAATATGATCCATTAAAATATTTGAATCGCGTTCTTCACTTTTCAAGTATTTCTTAACAGGTTTTGAATCCTCTTGTTCTTCTTTTAAATCCATTTTCGTTACTAATCTCTTTCGTTTTTTAGTGTTTGGGCTTGGTCGACGAAAAATCTTTTTACTGGAAAAAAACAAAAAAATCGTTTTTCGTAAATACGAATAAGAAACAAAACACGTAATGTACACTTATATTGATGCATTATCTTCAACAATTTTTACAATTTTTTTAGAAAAAAAAATATGAAAATTCATTGCAAAAATACACTCTAATTTACTGGACAAACTTTGAAAAGAGTTGCCAATTCAAACCTTTCTATTTTTATAGCTGACTAAGCAATAAGTTTCCAAAACCCGTTTACCTTATTTTATAAAAACAAAAAGCGATGACTTTTTGGTCACCTAATAGCGCGAAGCGGCGTAAATTTTATAGCTCGTAAAGTTCGTAATTTCGACGACGGCGATGAAATTTCGGGTGAGAGTTGTACCACGGAATCTACGATAAGAATTAAGGTAGGACGAACGTGTGCGTTTTTTTGTCAAAGGCTGTAAAACAGCTTTATAGTTTGCGCACCCTAAAAAAAATCACGGTACATCGCGTCATGTGGATAGAAACGCTAATTGATTCGAGAAAATTGAAAAGTGTTTTTAAAACGTAAGAAAAATGATTAGCACGCGCGATAAAATGCTTTTTTAAATGATTTATGTCTTTTATTCTGCTTTTATCTCTAGCAATGACTAAAAAATAAAAATACATATCGGAAATTATATTATATATTTATATACGCGTGCATAAATATTTAGACGACGAAAATTTTATTTTACACACACGGTGATAAAAAATGGTTATATTTGAAATATACATACTTCAAGGCGCCACCCATGACAGATGGGATCCCGAATTTTTTGTAAACTTTTCCCCGTATCTGTTGTTCGGGTAAAAAAGGGTACTTGACTTTGTGTATGATAATTTCACGATCGACGATCTTCCTTGTATCGTTACCGGTTGGTACGCGTGAGATGATATTGTCGACCCACTTGTCAACCACGTTGAAAGCTCTATGATACTTTGTCCGCGGCACATTTCCTTTACTTTCATTCCCGTCACCATTACCGTTGTTGTTATTATCGATATTAGGAAAATTACAGCAATAATCGTGCTCGTTGGATATAGACTTCACGTTGATAGGATAAGTACGTATATTTTCCATACTAGAACCGGTGTAGACACGCTTTATTATTTCTTCCCTCACATAAAAAGGACGATAAAACAAAAGAAGCATGCAAGAACTGGTCGAGCGGTCTATGTCCGTCGCGGCATTTTTCTTCTGCTAGCAATAAAAAAAGTTCGGGAGAGTGCGTCGCTCGTGCGGTCGAGTTCCTTCTTTGTTTGTTTTCGCGACGATCCCACCACGTCGCGCCTCTTTGCAGTATTTTAGAAGTGTGGTAGCTTTATGTATTACCGAAGTAGAACTTTATTTGCTAAGTCTATTCTATTTTTCCTTTAGGTTGGCTCCGGTCTTCATGGAAGTAAGACCATACGGCCATTTATTTGCTAAGGTCTGCGGTCACATGTTTTTCGAAACTTAAAAAAAGATGTACAGGATGATACTTACTATGGAATTAATAAATTTTTGCGCCGAAAACGATCTTTTGGTCTTGGTCGAAGCGAAATAAGAACTAAATAACTGCATAGCTGTGTGAGAATCCTCGATTAATCCACGATTATGAAAACGAGGTCACCTTCGTCATCACCGTATCAAAGGGTGACAACAACCTCCACTCTCTCTTTCGCTGTGTCCACCGTTTCTCAACGTCTAATTATCTTACGAAGTAGCAAGGAAAAGAAATGAAGTCTTGAAATGAGAGAAATGAAGCCTACTGCTAGTAATAAGAGTTCCATAAAGAATCTTGGCCCCTCTACCTCGTTCAAATTATTTTCCCTTTCTCGACACTCTTTCTGTGCAAATGGAAAAAACGAAGATTCCGTCTCACTTTATCTCCTCAAATCGAGGTGTAGATGTCTCTGCGCTGGCTGCACGCCTCCTTGGTCCCTCATTAAATATTGTACTCCGTGGGCGGCAAGAGCAAGCAAAAGGGGAAACGCCGGTCCGCGTCGAAGGAAACAAGATTCGCGTGGGGCTTTTCGCCGAGGAAGGAAAAAACGTCGGTAGCGAAGAAGCTCGCGTGCGGGAGGAAGAAAGAAAGAGAGTGTAACCGAGAGGAGGAGAGAGTTAGGCTTCTCTCCTCTGTTGGGGCAATCTTCACCGCGCAATTCTCTCGCGCTCGAGCTCACTCGGGTCTATAGACTCGCAGGCCCGAGTACCTATAATATATTTGTATAAACGTTATATTCGTAATTCTAACTCGATCTCGCGACCGAAACGCGCGAGTCTCGTGCTCGCGACTCAACATCCCCCGAATAAAACGTCTTACCGTTTTCTGTCCTTCCGCTTATTTTTCTTTTTGACAAAGAAATATTGTTTTCGCTTAACCTCTATTTATTGTATATCTCACTCGAGGAAAGCGCATAATTTTACGGATGAAGGGAAGCGAACGCGGGTGAAAGTGTTTGGATTCGCAGTTTTGATTTGAAAAAAATTAAATCTCGTACATTGATGAAATTTACGTTTCGCGAATTTTTATCTAACGGTGAGTGTTTATTTTTTTTCAACGTGGTGTTGGAAGTGATTCCTGGTTTACTCGAAAGTGAAGTTGGTGCGATTTGAAGCGTTTGTATATTATTAAAAAATAGAAAATATGATTACTTTTGCAATATGCAATGATTTGCAATTATGGAAATTTTTCCGATTTGTGGGTAATTAACGTGCGAACAGACGAAGCTGGAGGAAGACAAACAAAAGAACCGTGTTATTTGTGAATGTGAATTTTGGAGGGAATTGCAAAATACGAAGCGTTGAAGGTGTTTATTTATGCGTTAAATATCCCTATCAAGGGAGTGTCGTACTTTGTTTAGAGTATTTTATATCATCGAAAAAATGCCGCGTGCCGGTGGATCGCTCCAGCCGATCGAGGAATCAAATTCTGCAAATGTTGGTAAGTAAATAATAAATAATTAAAAAACTTGTGTGTCGTTTTTTTAAATTACTGATAATTCAATTAATTATCGTACCCGATGCAAAAAAAGTGAACTTTGAGTTCTATTATTTCATCAATCAACAAATTCATCTATTTGATTTTTAATAAAACATTCGTTACAGAATTTTTAAAATAATAAAAATAACAGTTTATGTTATTTGTACAAATAATTTTTTTGTCGATTTTCATTTTTTATTCTTTATTAACTTATTTGGCATTTCCTGACAAATCGAAAAGTTGACAAATTCCTGATAATATTATTTTTACATCTAACAAATATCTCTATCGGTTATAATCAAGTGTAGAGGTTAACAAAAATCCATTTATCATCTGCGGGCGATTTTCTCGCACTGTAAAAAAATGACAAATCGAAAGGTATGTAATAAATCATAATTTCTGTCGAGGAAAGCGCGTGAATTTGTGGTAGCTGAGAGAAAGATACATCAAAACTTGTAACAGTAAATATTAATCGGTTCCTAATTGTGGTATTTTCGTATGATGATGATCTTTAGAAAATTCCAATTTTCAATGTGAGACTAAGTAGACAAAAAGAAATAATCTCCAAATTAGAGAAGTGTTTTTCATTCACGTGACGACGCGTCGGGTTACTTTCACGCGGAAATAACAATAAATTAATCATTCGATATAAACGACCGTCAAATTATCATTTTTACAAGTGCGGTGTAATTTCTTATAATAGCGTTTTTCGTCCTGTATATCGTTAAGAAATTTTTTAGTGCGGTTTCAAGTACTTAATCGCATTTAATAATTTTCGATTATTTTATCGTTTTCATAAATACTTTCAAGTATATGAGAATAAAATTAACGTCCCAAACGAATTTTTTAACATAACTTTAATAATGTTCAACTTTCGTATAAAATTTCTGGAAATATGAGCTCCAAATAAAAATGAAAATAAAAAATATGCTAAGCAAAATATTTTTTTTCGAATGATGAGAAATTAAATTTAGCTACCAAAATAAATGCAACTGTCGCTCACGCACGTTGCGTTTTCCTCTCGCTCGGGCTTCACGAAGAAAAAAATATCGAGAGTCCGAACTCTTGATTTCGAATGATCGGGTCGGTCGTGCGTAAAGAAAAATCGATGCCCGGAGATCGTCCATTGAGAATCGATCTGCCGGAACGAGATCAAGAGCGTAGCGATTCGGATTCTCGGGAGGGAAAAATAAGCGAAGAAATTTACATTTACATTGTAAAATAAAAACATCAAAAACATTAAGATAGCGAAAAAGTGAGAAACGAAAAAAAATTTTTGTTTATAAAATCTATTTTTGAAGCTCAAAATACTAAAAGTATTATGCTGACTCTCTCGCTCTCCGTACCTGAAAATTTCTTCTTTCTTCTTCTGACCGTGTTTTCTCGTGCAATGACGAGTACTTATTTTACACTTGGATATAATCGAGCCCGGAAAGCGGGACTGACACATCCTAGTATGCTAATTAAATGGAATATAACAGCAAAAATGATATTCATGTAACGAGAGCGAATAAAAAATGGATCGTTACGTTTTAAATTTTATTTTTAATGCTCCACAAATATGTAGTTATAGCGCTTAGGCTTTTGCGTGGAAAGTTTTTTCGAAGAAGCTGTCACGTATTCATTGTCACATTAGATTGATCCTCACTATACGTTTAATTAAAACGAATACAAAAAAAAACTAAAAAATTGCAATTATTTTTTTAAAAAGTATTTCTGAAATTTATTGTTTTTTATATAACAATTGCTAGTTTTCTCCCGTTAGACACCAATGGGCGCTCGACCTAGTTGGATCGTCGTGCAAGTGTTTTCAAACGAGCAAATAAACACGAGAGTCTTCAGCGGAAGAAGAGATGTCGAGAAGAGACACAAGAGACGTTTTCAAAAATTCTTTTTTTTTTCAATGTTTGTCTTCGTCGGAATGAAATCGCGAAATGCCGAAGATGCCATAAATGTATAACGCTTTTACCGTTAGACTCTTCCCTCTTCGCGCTGACGTTCTTTTTATGTTGACATGACAGAAAGTATTTTAAAAAAAAAATTTTTGTTTTTCCAGGAGACAAGAAATTTTTCCATTTCTTTTTGACGTTCGATGAAAATAAATAATTATCCACGCTGTCGAATTAAATAATTTTTTATTTGTGCAAAATTTTATGCTCGCCGTGACGTGGCGTGCTCCATATTGATGTATGGACTCGCGTACGTGCAGTCTTTGATACTTATTTACACAACGTTGCTATATGGAACTTTCTCAGTCGGGCGCAGCAAGCGCGTCTTATCGCATGCCTGCGTATTTGGCCAACTTTTCTACCATTTTTCTTGATGCCTTCGTTTTATTAAAGTTTTTCAATTAATGGTCATTCCGAATATTATCCTCTTTGTATTTAACAAAAAAGTGTAAAGAACATTTTACACAATTTTCAAATCTAATCAATTTTTTACATCTGATAATAATTATTATAATTACAGTAAATTATAATTTACTGTAACTATATCGAAATTTTTTGACTACAGAAATTGTATTTTTTTCTAAACAATCTTTCGCCACATTCAAACTACAATTGCTTTAGGAATTCTGTAAAAAATGTTGGCAAGGAGTGTCGTTGATAATTGTTGATAATGTTATTTATTACAATAATTTGCAACATTTTAAAACGATGCAATTTCGTAATGAAAATTCAAAGTCCAAATTCGAGTAATCAATCAAGAAATCGTGAGTATCAAACAAAATTTATCATCATAGATTCTTAAAAGTTCAGGAAAATTTGTTGAAAATGTTATCAAGATAAAAAAAAAATTATTAAAAAATGTTTAACTATTTGAGAAATCACCACGAAGTATTAAACGTAGGAATCATTTCCTTGGAGAGTGTGACAAACGTTTTAAACTCGTGATACATGGTCTAATGAGCAACAGCTGTTCAGGCATGTCCGAGTGAAATCCTGCCAGGAAGGAGTTCCTTCTCGATGCATCACGAAATCGCGTAACAAACTTTCAATCGCGATAATTGATAGTTTTTAGAAAATTAGAATCAAATTAGAAATGAAGAAAATCCTGAACATTTTTTTTTTCTCCACAAAATTCATTAATCCAAGGAAAATAATTATTTATAACAGTCTAATTGTAATTAGAAATTTTTTTTTTATTATATTCGTCATTACAGATGGTTTTTTGGATCAATGGAGATTTTCCAGTTGTCTTTTTTTATATTTTCAATACCATCTGGCTATTCAATAATCATCACGATTATTCATCCAGTACGGAGGTATAGAAACAAAAAAAAGAGTAAGAGAAAAGATGCGGTTAGGATCGCAGTTAATCGTTCATATCTGTGCACTTACCAGCGAAACCATATGTCCGTAATTCTGTATCCAGAAACGTTTCGTCACGCTGGTAAATCGAGTTTATGCGCCAAGAGATCATGAGAAATAACAATAATATCAAAAAAAAATAATACCACGATATCGAAAAGATTTGTTCTTCACCTTTTGTCTCTCTTGTGGAAAAGAATGACGTTTGCAAAAAGCTCGCACGCGTTGTTTGGTGTGTAAAATAGATATCTTTTTACATGCTTTATTATTACACGAATTATTTGAAAAAGCGTCAACAATTGAAGATCTTCCATGAGATTAAGTATAAAAGTTGGGAGGATGAACATTCATCAGTGCTAAACAAAGCATTATAATTATTCTTTTCACCCAATAAAGTTTAACAAGGTCGCATTAGATGAAAATTTTTTTTTTTAATTTTAATTCGTTTTAATTATAATCTTGGTCCCTTTGGTCCTGAAACCATATTGCTGCTTACATTAGCTAGCTGGCAGTGACAAAATGAAATCTTTTATAAAATTAAAAATTATTTATTTATAAAATGTAAAATTTTTTTTTTTTGAAAAAAAATGTAATAGGCATATTTTGTAATTTTTTCAAGATTTCCACGAGATAAGAATTTCCATTCTCTCAGAAAAGTAAAGAAAAAGATAATAACAATGTATTGTATACGAATACAGGTGTGGAGAATAGTTCTCGGTTGCATTCGTCGCCCACGGTGAGTTACGAGTCACAACTGTCGTTCCAGGCAAATAAATAATCACTGCCGGTGTCTCGAGTTCCCTCGTCTCGCGGCGAATCCCTTTTAGCGTCACTCGCAGCGAGGAGACGCGCTTGTATATCGGTCTCCGAGCGGGCCTCCGCGTAATTTCCGCGTTCGAACGTCGCGCTATGTATTTTCTTCCCTCTTTATGAAACAGCTGCGGCTCGTTATGACCAGCGAATGCTCGTCGCTGAAATGAGGATCAGAGGTGATCTGACATAAACAAAAACAGATAATCTCTTAGCGAACGGTCGACCTTGATGAAATTGGCAAAAAATATTCGTCAAATTTTTAAGAAATTCTTTTTCCTGAGCAATTTCTTTCTCTTTTGTATTTAATAGATATTGGGAAGTTATGCAAACGCATATTCATTCAAACATATTCTAATTGTTAATTAAAAAATAAGTATTAAAATAAATTTTTGTCAGTCAACATGAATATTTGTACTTTGTAAAAATAATTGTAAATTTGAACATTAAAAATAGTAATTATAAAAAAATAATAGATAAGTTATACTTTGTATTTAATGGATATTGGGAAGTTATGCAAACGCATATTCATTCAAACATAATCTAATTGTTAATTAAAAAATAAGTATTAAAATAAATTTTTGTCAATTAACATGAATATTTGTATTTTGTAAAAATAATTGTAAATTTGAACATTAAAATTAGTAATTAATAAAAAAATAATAGATAAGTTATACTTTTTCAAAAAAAAATTTTGAAAAATTTTTCAACAAAGGATTTTTTATCCAAATTTTTCAAAAATTAGAAATTGAGATAGAAGACATTGCGAAATTCGAAAAATTGCACAGTAATTGAAGAGAATATGCACGTTCCCGTTTTCTTTTCTTTTCCAATTATGAAAGCCCCGAACCGGCTCTATAAAAGCTTGAATTCAACGGCACTATCTATAATGTATAATCGTCGCATATGCTTGGCGTACACATCACGACGTCCATCTCGAGTTGTATGCATAGGCAATTTTATTTTTGTCCTTCCTGTATACTTAAAAACATTCTCAAATGGCCGCGAAACGAGTCGGGTACGAGACTCGAATGTCGTCCTTATCCCGGCCCTTCAGGCTTCTCTTTGGCTCCGGTCAAAGGTGTGTTATGCATAAATTGTTCGGGAATGCTAATCTTCTCGAAAAGTTAAGCATTTTGCATTGGTCACGTAATATCCGATAAAAAATTTTTTTTTTTAACTTATCAGTCTTTTTGAATTTTTCATTTAATGTCACGTGATAATAAATTTACAAAGTTTATTACCGATTGACGAACTTGATTAAATTCTTAAAAGAAAATTATCACCCATAAAATAATTTCTGTAATAAGACCATAAAATTATTTCTGTGAATTTATTTCTGGTATTTAATTGGTCGTTCTTGGGTTTTGTTGTAATTTTCTTTTCACGCGTAGAAAATAATAAGATTATGAGAAATTATACCGTTTTTATAGAGAAAGTTATAGGTATTAAATTCATAGATGTATAATTATTTATCAATAAATTAATTTGTCATAAAACTGGTTGAATTGTTCCCAGAGATTTATGTTTCTAAAATTCTCCGATATTATTTCTTATTTACGCGTAATAAATGATAAAAATGTGCGTAATTTCATTATTCTCAGAGATTGTACGGAACGTGAGTGAAAATGCTCGCGCCGAAGTGGATTTTTTTTGTTCCACGAGGGAAGCGACGTCAGACCTCGTGTGTATTAACGCTTTCTTCGCTCGTTCACCTCTCGTCCAGCATCTGCTTTATACGGCACGTACATACATCGAGGAAAAAGAACAGAGAGAAAAGAAAAAAAATTTAAAGGCACCGCTCTTGACACGTACTCGAGTGCGTACGCACGACGCCTCCGTATGTACGATATTATCAACTACCGAATTTTTGGAAAATTGCTGGTGCACTGCTATAATCGTAAAAGTATTTATAAAAATTATTTTATAAATTCTTTCACCTATAATTTGAATAAAATAACATTTTATATTACTGTTTGATACTTTTACTATTATAAAAACAATTAAAAAATATAGAAATAATGTGCAATTTTGTAAATTTTAATTATCATCGTTGTTATTGAATTCAATTTGGAAACAATGCGGTCGAAATCACTTTGCAGAATGGCTTTATTTGTAAAAAAGAACGTGTATGCAAAATTTCAGCAAATTTGAGTATAACCGGTTTTCGGAAGTTTATCCAAAAATTTTTTCTAAATAAATTGCAGAATATTGTAAACCATATATGTAACTATGCATATTCGAATTAAATTTTTAATATATGCATTTGTTAAGGAGGAATCGTAGGTACAATCCATGTCAAAAGTATTTTCAGAACGAAAGTTTGCCAATTTTTGACTTTCTAGTCTTTTTAAAAGGTTCTGAATTTTTTGTGTATTAGCTGCAATAGCGATTAACAACTTCCAATTATTAATTTAACCATTTTAACAATTAAAATTGTTTAAACAATTAAAATAGAAAATTTTAGTGAAATGCTTTCAAATTTTGGAACTAGCATTGAACACTCATATGAAACATATAAAAAAATTTTTACGGAGATGGTACCTTTTTTGTTTATGTTTAGAACATTTATACAAATTTTTCAAAAGAAACAATGTTAAATTTTATAAAGTTTGAAAGTTTAAATTTTGGAATTAGCATTGAACACTCATATGAAACATATAAACAAAATTTACGGAGATGGTACCTTTTTTTGTTTATGTTTAGAACATTTATACGAATTTTCCATAAGACACAATGTTAAATTTTATGAAGTTTGAAAGTTCATAA
>JAPYYX010000698.1:0-43546 GCA_030522605.1 Cremastinae sp. B BG-2022a | reverse complement strand
GCGTGAAGTTTTTGAGACAAATTTTTCTAATTCAATATCTCGACTTCTGGATGATAAAACGTCTTGAAATTTGGTATACATTTTCATTCAAGTATTATCCAGGCCTATGCAAAATTAAAAAAAATTGTCTCAAAAAATTTCACGTTACCTTAGGTAGAAGTCGCGTGAAATTTTTTGAGATAGATTTTTTTTAAATTTTGCATAGGCTAAGGTAATACTTAAATAAAAATGTATACCAAATTTCAAGACGTTTTACCATCCAGAAGTCGAGATATTGATTTTTAAAATTAATCTCTAATACACACACGTTCTTACGGCAGACATTTTTTATTATAATTACATTTTATATCAAAATCTATCTAGTCTAACATCTGAAATCAAAAAATAATTATTTTTATGTCAAAATATCTGGTCATTCTTTAAATCGAGCGTGAATAAAAATATTTGCTATAAGAACGTGTGTATTATAAAAAACCAATATCTCGACTTCTAGATGATAAAACGTTTTGAAATTTGGTATACATGTTTATTTAAGTATTATCTAGGCCTATGCAAAATTTAAAAAAAAAATCTGTCTCAAAACATTTCACGCGACTCTCACCTTAAGGGGTTTCGGTACAGTTGTCATAAAACTCAAGAAATGAACACGTAAAAGATATAGGGAATCGAAAAATGATCAGAATTGAATAAAAAATGGAAACAATGTTCGTTACTTATTAAATAAACGGATATAAATTCCCCAAAAATATTCATCTACGTAGATATTGAGTTATTGAAGAAAACATATTCGTTCTCATGCATGGAATCGAAGATATTCGAATCCCACTTTCATTAGCTCACAAAATTTGTTTTATAGCCTAGTATAACATATTTTCTTCGAGAAAATAAAAAATGTCGCTCTTTAAAAAAAAATCAAAATTTAAGTTATAAGTTAAGAAAAGAACGGTGAAAAAAAAAGATTTATGATTTTTATGTTTTTTTTTCGAAAACTATACATTTCAAAACGAAGAAAATAGCCACCGTACAAACGTGATTAAGATAATTTAATCAGGAGATATGGATATTAGAAAATTACCATGTCGTTATTTTTTTGCAATTTTAAAAACTTTATAACTCCGTGGTTTTTGAAAATTAAGAGCTCAAAATACGGGGTTAGACATATTTTAATATGTAAATACAAAAACATAAAAAATTCAACTAAATCAAAAATTACGATTTTTAAAATTCGGTGATCTGACGTGGAATGAGACATCAACTATATTCGTAGAAAAAGGACAATTTTCTTTTTCAATAACTCGAAAACTATGTAGATGAAAATTTTGAAAAAAATCATGTTCACGTATTTTATGTTAAAGAATATCCTGACGAAATTTTATCAAATTCTGATCATAGTCGCTTCTGTAACGAAACACCTTAACTGTGAATAGTAAAAAAATTCGTGCGCAGAGTCAAAAGATTTCATTTTTATATTTCACGATTTGAGACATCGTAGCGTGGATCTTGGTGCTTTGTATCATAAATATGGTGTGTGAGGAAAAAAATGTTAATATACAAAAGAGAAAAAAAAAACGCGCGTGTAAGAAACGTTGACGGCACTTAATAATTGTTAGGGGCCCCTGAAAAAAATAAACGATAGAAAACATATAACAGCAGCGTTCGTGAAATGTTGTAGTAAAATTGAAATTGCATGGAAGAACGATTCTTAGAGGTGTAGCGACTTCCACGACGATAGAAGCCTTATCATATCCATTTACATCTCCCAAACAACAGCCGACGTATTTTGTACTTTATTATTAAAAAAATGTTGGTACATTTTATCTCGCCGATCTTGCTTCACGATTTTATATGTATTTTATATTAACGAAAAAAAAGCCAAAGTCACTGTATCGAGACGAATATAAAAAAAAATCGGTAGCTCGCGAGTCAATAAGGGGCCCTGTGCAAATTTAATATTGTGAATATTATAATAAGACACGAAAAACGAAAAGATAATTGAAGAGGGAATATCATCATTGAGGCCTTGCTTAGTTCATTATTGTTCGTAGATTTAGACCATTTCTTTTCTCTCTAATGATATGTTCCAGATTTTAAGGTGGTTCGAAAGAAAAACAGGAAATTCACAACTTTAATAGATTTTTAGAAATATTGATAAATCTTTCAAAAAGTATTTTGAAATCATACAAAAATATATTTCTATTTTTATTTGATGATCATCAAAACCAAAATTTAATATATTATTCCACTAATTATTTGCAATAAAGATTTATTTTAATAAATGACAGAAAAAAAAAATGGTGCGATGAAAAATTCCGAAATTTTGCAGGAGTGTCCTAAATTAATTAAAATTTCGTATGACGATTTTTGATCATATCATCAAACGTCTAAATTTTACGTAATTCTGTCATATCCGGTAAAATTTTCGTGGGCTGCATGAGAGTACATGTATTTTCGTGAAACTTAAAACGCTCATATCTTAAAAACGGTACGATGAAACTTATTTTTGTTTCTTTTTTAATCGATTCGTTTGATATTACAGTGTCCGTAAATCTCAAAACACAAGGAGATTAAACGTAACTCGATTTTTTCGTTGTTTCTTCCGACCACCTTAAAAAATCCTTCGAGCTTCTTTTCTGTTTCCACATTCCATCGTTCAAACACGAGTGATATAAATATTCAGATATAAAGATTGCTCTTTTCTTCTTTGTCTTGCGTTATTATCTGGACATCTGGTCCCGATGTGTATGAGGCATCAAACTACATTTCTAGATCGTACCACCAATGTTATTGTTTAATACTGCAAATAATAATGATAATAAAAATAAACCGATAAATTTTTCGTAAAATATATACCATACTGTTTTCCGACCTTGTTCACAAAAAATTTGAAACCATATACAAAGGACGATTTATTCATAGATCATGATCATACAAGTGAGAATCATGAGAGTATATTTACATGGAACTTTATTCGCTTCCACGCAAAAAAATATTGACATATTGAAAAACAATGTATAATTTTTTATTCCATTTTCTAATGCGTATTTATGCTCATTAATTATTTTTTTCGTATGGAGAATATTATTTTATTAAAATGTTTAATTATTCTTTAACCATTCAAATGTTATAATCCACAAAGTAATTGTATTTACAGAAATACACTTGGTATTTTTACTGTGATAAAAAATGATTAAAAAAAATATAAAGATAAAAGTGTTGCGCTTGAGGATGAGAGTGAATGTCAAGAATCTTGTATAAATGGAAAATTGGTAAACCGTGAGGAAGGAAGCGACAAATTGCTAAAAATCGATATTGATCTTCGTGCGTTGAATCGCGATGAAAAACTTGAATAAATAGTTCATCGATAAATTGGTTGACTCTGGTATATTTCGTAAGTTTGTACGAATTCGGTAAACAAGCTCAACATTATTTTAAGAAAATGGAACAAAAAAATGTGTCAAGTATTCTCAGATAATAATTGTTTCTTTCTTTTTTTTCCATGGAAATAGCACTCACTGCATCACTGAGTTTATTTTTTCTTAGTCCGGCGTGATTACGAGATTGTCGTCAGCCTCTTTAAAAAGACTTTCCGAAGCGTCGAGGCTTTTCGGATTGACCTCGCTGCTCGCCGAGGTGTGATTTTTTTTCCTGTGGCACATCATCGTAGACTTCGAGACGAAAGCTTTGCCGCAAACGTCGCACTCGTAGGGTCTTTCACCGGTGTGTAATCGTTTGTGAATCGCCATCGGACTGAATTGCGTAAAAGTTTTTCCACAAACGTCACAGGCGTACGGGCGCTCGCCTGTGTGAGATCTCCGATGGCATCGGAGCGCGGCTCGTCGGGCGAATACCTTGCCGCAGATTTCGCACTTGAAGCTCTTCTCCCCCGTGTGCATGGTCGAATGAATTTTAAGATCAACCCGAGTGAGAAAACCCTTTCCGCAGACTTCGCAGAGATAAGGTTTTTCTCCAGTGTGAATTCGAAGGTGAGTATTCAAATAACTCTTGCTGACGAACATTTTATTGCAAACCTCGCAGGGATACTGACGGTTGTCCTTGCCCGAGTGTATCTTCTGGTGACTCTTGCACAGACCCTTCGTTATGAATCCTCGCCCGCATACCTCGCACATGTACGGTTTAACACCCATGTGACGATTCTGATGATCGAGCAGCGATTGCTTCGTCTTAAAATTTTGGCCGCAGGTACTGCAGGGATAAGGTTTTAAATCCGAGTGTACTCTCTGATGAACTATCAGATAACTCTTGCACTGAAATCCCTTGCCGCAGGTCGAACAGTTATAGTCGAATTCGCCGGTGTGCGTCGCCGTGTGCTGCGCGAGTCCGATTTTACTCCGGAAAGCTTTGTCGCATATCAGGCACTGAAACGGTTTTTCTCCTGTGTGCTTTCTCATGTGCTCTTGTAACTTGTAATTCGTGCGATACTGCTTGCCACATTGCGCACAAACTTTCGGGGTCCACTTTTGTTTAACGTTAGATTGTCTCTTCGCTTCGTCCTCCTCGTGGCTCTCGACGACCGGAGTTTCCGATTTTTCTGACGATTCGGAAATTTGCTTCTTACTCGTTTGCGTCTCTTTTTTCACTCCCGCCAGCACTGATTCTTCTTTTATTGCGATAATCTCCTCTTCTTTCTTTAAATCGCACTGTTCCGCGTGCAGACTCAACGCCTCGACGCTCGTGAAGTACAAGCCGCAATCGCAGCCGCAAAAGTGCTGATCGAAATGAGCCACGAGGTTGCTCGGCTCGGTCGCCGCTTCATTGCAGAACGTGCAAACGTACCAACTCGATCCCGTTTCATCCAATGTAGGATTTTTAAGTATATTTTCTAGAAGCGCGTCTTTCGTTCTTTTTGTGTATTCGACGATGATTTTCGAATCTTTCACGCTCATCTCGTGATTTGTCGAAGGAATCTTTTCGTGAAGGGATTCCAACGGATTTTCGTTCTCGTTTATTATCGTTTCCTCGAGATCGGCATTGTTTTCGTGATGTGTCGTGGCGAAATTATCGTCCGATACCTTCAAAAACATTTAAATCTCACATTTCATGAATTCAAAATCATTTTACAGTACTTAATCCTGTAACTCACGTTATTTTTAATAGAGTGCGATGCTGCATCAACGACTAATCTTTTTTGCAGTGTCTCGTACTCCTCTTTGACGGCCACGGTTTCGTATTTGACGTTATCGCAATCACAGAAATGAATTATTTGCTCTTGTCTCCGATTTTCTTCGTCAATCGCCGTTACATAGTTTATTCCCAATTGACTAAGATGACTGTCCACGGCAAGATCGCCGACAACCGTCATATCGCCTTCAAGATGCATGGTAATCTCGTGATGAGAGACCTTTGAAAATATTGATGCATTGTTTAATGATTAACCATACAGACAGTAAACAACACAAGAAATTAACACGTAAAACAGATAGGGAATCAAAAAATGTTCTACATGAATACTGAGTTATTAAAGATTAAATTTCCATTCTTATCAAGGATCAACTGGAGATACAATCCCTAATAATAAATTGTTAAAATGTAGTCTTCATTTTTTTGTTAAAAAGTTCAAATTTTTTATTACGTTATTTACAATGATACTCGATAGTTTGCTAACGTTTTATTAACAATTTTTATATCATTTATTGCTTTCAAAATTTAAAAACAAAAATGCTAGACAAAATTTTTTATGTGTACTGACAGTAGAACAAAAATATGAACAAAACCTCATGCGTACTTTTAAAGAGGGAAATTCGTTTTATTATCACATTAGTGGATAATTTTTTAAAAACTGTTTAGCACAAGTTGATAAAACTTTTGGCAGAACGATTTTTTAATATTTAATCATCTTGAGAAAAAATTTTCAAGTAACTACTACCGTTTTCTCGATATTTATAACTTATTATAATTTCGAATACGCTAATATTCAATTTGTTATAACTTTTAAACGATTTAGTGAATAGAGTTGAAATTTGCTCAGAAGTATTAGAATTCTATTATCATCGACTGCTCAAATTTTCAGATCTTTAGCACCATTTCGAATTATCTCCAGTACACCCTTAATCCAAAACAATCACAAAAATCATTTGCATTCAAAGTTTTTCATTATTTTACCTCACGTATATGCTCGTCAACCATTCTGACAGTTTCGCCATCAAGGCAATCAATGGTCGTGACTTCGATATCGTTATCTTGAGATCCAATTTCCTCTTCTGCTACAACTTGTTCTCCACCAGCCAAATCCATCCCATCTATGACTCGCATAGAGTCACTGTTTCTCATGGTTTCAAGACAACCTTCCACGGTTTCCACACTTGAATGTATTCTATCTATATTATTCTGTATAACAGAAATTTCTTGAACATCGCTCAATGATTGCTGGATGCAACCATTTTCATTCTTTATCTCTTTCAACATTTCCATAAACAAGCCTTCCGTGTGCAAACATTTTTCTCGGAAATCAAACATTTCATCTAGTTTGTAAGCACATGTTGGGCAAACAACTTTTGGTAGCTGATCGCTCATGGACACCTGAAAAACAATGTTAAACTGTTTATATTGCCTTGCAAAAATTTTACTGCAAATTTCTCTTGTGAATTTGGAGCACATTTTTAAAAAGAATCTAATGACACGGAATGTACAAAACTCTTCAAGAAAATAACATTACAATAGTAACAATAATAAATTTGAGAAACTAGATTGGAGTTGAGACTAAATCGTTCCGTTTTTTGTCATCCAAATGAGTTTGCTTCAAAATAAAAAATTTACCTCTTGTAAATCTGGAGCATATTTTTAAAAAGAATCCAACGACACGGAATATACAAAACTTTGCAAGAAAATAAAATTATAAAAATAAAAAATTTGAGAATGTTTTTAAAAATAGTTTACGGAGACTGAATCTTTCGATTTTTTATTATCACCCAAAAGAGTTTGGTTGAAAAGAAAAAAATTTATCTTGTAAATTTGGAGCTCGTTTTTAAAAAGAATTTAGCGACACGGAATATGCAAAACTGATCAAGAGAATAACATTATAATTCTAAAAATAATAAAGTTGTGAAACTAAATTGAAGAATTTTTTAAAAATTAGTTCAAGGAGTCAAAATCTTTCAGTTTTTTGTAACCCAAACAAGATTGCTTCAAAATAAAAAATGTACTTCTTGTAAATTTGGAGCACATTTTCAACAAAAATCCAATGACACGGAATATACAAAACTGTTCAAGACAATAACATTATAATTCTAAAAATAATAAATTTGAAAAAGTAAATTGGAGAATTTTTTCAGAATTAGTTTAAGGAGACGAAATCTTTCGGTTTCTCGTCACCCAAACGTTTTTCCTTCAAAATGAAAAATTTACCTGGACTGGCAAACAGACGGCGATCTTCTTGTCGATGTTTCGAAGTTGTTCACCGGCTTCGAAGATCGGCAGACCCATCAGAATCCCCGTCTTAGTGGCGCACAGACGACACAAATAATCAAATTCGCTAACTGCGACAGCCATATCAATCGGATAACCGTAAAAAATTAGTCTACTCCTAATTATTTAGTCATGTATAAGAACGCTTGTTGTTATATATTTACTACCGGATCGAAGGAGACTTGAGTAGCGGTAATTCGCGTGATGAAAAATATCGCGTGGAAACGACCCACAAGAATTTCGCGTTACCTCGCATTACTGATTTTACGAACAATATCGTCAAATGGAATTCAACTCAACCTTTCTGAGAAAAGAAAGAACGTAAAGGAAATAAACAACAAAAATTGTCGTCGTGTTAGCATCTGCACCACAAGCTAGCCGTCATTTCTCATGCTCACTTGCTCACGCTTCTTGACGAATCTTTTCCAAAATTTCCAACCACAGAGAACTTTACTCCGTTCTCCATAAAAAACTCTCCAAACCGTACAAAAGTTTACTAAAATGAAAAAAAAATCCTGTATCATTGATATGATTATTTGTCATCGATAAATCATCTTTTGGCCTAAATATTTTCGATTTTCATCATTATTGTCCAATGAAAATTGATCGATTGCTATCAAGAGTGCCAATCTTATAATTTCGAATGAAAAACGATTTACGTTGGCTGCATTGGCCAAGCTCTAATGGCGTTTGGCGATTATCGAAAGTAGCTTAAGTAGCCCGTAGACTCGTAGACCCGGAGCACGCCGGTGTCGACGCATAAACGTTGTGAATTTTCAACCGAAAACCGTGTTTGCTGTACGTTGAATTAATACCTGGGATACGATTAACAAAGAAGAGTCTTGAATCTGGGTTTTCCTCGATTAACAATAATGCTGCAACAGTCCTACTAATTTTTCTAAACAATCGGTGAGTAAAATCGTTCGGTAGTCATGTCGCGTTCAAGCTTTATTACATACAAGCATCGCAGAAACCATTTTTTACAGAAACGGTTTCTAAACGTTTATTACATTCTTGGATTTAAATTGCCTTATGTGTAGTCCTATTTGTGTATTTAACAGGTAATATATTTTTGGAGTTTACAGCAACAATTTTGAGGTTATAAAAAATGTCTACGCGGCATTCTCGTCAGCAACTCCGCAACAAACGAAATATATGCTCACTTTTGTTCTTCTCGAATGGCGTCGAATTACGAATTGTTTTTTATTGTTTCAACGGTTACAAAGTACATTCATAATTATGAAATAATTGAATGTTTCATGTAAATATGCATATCGGATAAAATAACCGAATTAATTTTGAGAAAGAAAATACAAAAATATTATGTACTAGCAGATGTAGTTCGCGCCCTCGCTGTGATTATTAATTACAAAATTATTAATTAAATATATCATAAAAACGGTTCCATGATTTGCCAACAGAACTTTCAAACCGAACATGAATTTTTTTTTTAATTTTCATACAAAATAATATTTGAATTTTTTATTCTTCCGATCGATTTTTAAAACTTTTTCCCGCATAGAAACCTTCTGGAGATAATTACGAACAAACAAAAAAAAATTCATCCAGATCGGTCCAGTCGTTTTGAAATGATGAGCTTACATATATGCTGCAATTCATTTCTATATACATAGATGCAATATTAGAAGAATTATTTTTTGAGCAGGTGAAGAAATACCTCACCAATAATGTCGATTCCGCCGTACTTGCTGGGTCCAAACCCATGGGCCACGATGATGGCCCAACAGCAGGCTCATGTCCAATTGGCCGCTGCTCAGGCTCATGCCCAAGCTGCTGCGCATGCACAGGCTGCTCATCACGCTGCGCACATACAAGCAATGGCCGGTCCTCCTTTGCCCCAATTACCAAGACAGCCGGAAGAACTAACTGAAAGTCAACTACAAGAAAAAGGTAAATTATGAGTATACCTACTGTCTTTTTTCTTTTGCAATCTTGATTGAATCTGCTCCAAAAACTTGAGAGCAATCACAACCCTCAAAGTTTCTTGATTTCGTAGGGCTTGAAATTCTGTCTCAAAATTGAATACTTGAACTTGAAAAAATTACAGTACGTTCTTTTTGATCCCAAGAATTTACCTCTGGTCCAAATTTTCATGAGAATTTACGCATAAATTAATAAAAAAATAAACAAACAACCGGAGCATCTTCCGCCTAGAAACCTGTTTTTCGACCTTTGTTTATTTTTTTATTAATCAATGAGTAAATTTTTATAAAAATTTGGACCAGAGGCAAATTCTTGGGGTTGAAAAAGGAATATACTGTAATTTTTTCAAGTTTAATTATTCGATTTTGAGAGAGAAATTCAGGACCTACGAAATCTAGTAACTTTGAGGGTTTTGATTGCTCTTAATAAACTTGATTGATAAGAAGAATTGATCAAAAGCTGAATTAATCAAACAATTAATTTTGTTCAATTTAGCTCAACAATGGCAACAGCTGCAAAACAAACGTTTTGCGGAGAAGAGAAAATTTGGATTTGTTGATGCTCAGAAAGAAGACATGCCACCTGAGCATTTGAGAAAAATTATTCGCGATCATGGTGACATGAGCAGTCGAAAATACAGACACGACAAAAGAGTGTATCTAGGGTAAGTTTTGATAAAATTCAATAATTTCAACATTGAACATTTTTTTTCTATAAATAATATTCAGCGCCTCAGAAGTATGATTTGAACAGCAAAGTAGTTCGAAATGTGTATCATGATGAAAAGCGTAGGGGTCCTGAAATCAACTGCACATGTGGGTTGACGTTCGGTCTGTGTCCACCGGCTTATTTTCAATAAGGCTAGTGGCATATTCTGAATGGATCAAACGCTAATCTGAATATAACTTAAAAGATACTGCTTGAGATATAAGAATAATATATGATTAAAGAGAGCTACATTTTATATTAATTAATACTAAAAAATAATAAATAAAAAAAATTTCTTTTGCAGAGCATTGAAATATATGCCACACGCGGTGATGAAACTTTTAGAAAATATGCCAATGCCCTGGGAGCAGATACGTGACGTCAAAGTCCTATATCACATAACCGGTGCGATAACTTTCGTCAATGAGATTCCTTGGGTTATCGAGCCCGTCTACATGGCTCAATGGGGAACAATGTGGATCATGATGAGGCGAGAGAAGCGTGACCGACGACACTTCAAGAGAATGAGATTCCCGCCCTTCGACGACGAGGAGCCTCCTCTGGATTACGCGGACAACGTTCTCGATGTCGAGCCTCTCGAAGCTATACAAATTGACCTCGATCCTGAAGAGGACGAGTCTGTCGCTTCGTGGTTTTACGAGCACAAGCCTCTCGTTGGGACGAGGTAATTTAACATTACACGTTTTACAGAAATACAAGTTCTGTTATGTCCCAATCGCATATTCAAAATGAAAATCACTCTTGAATATGAATTTTTTCGTCTATGGTTCTTCGATTTTTCTTGAAATCTTGCCAACTGTATATTTTGTGATGAAAAGCGTAGGGGTCCTGAAATCAACCGTACATGTGGGTTGGCAACCAGATTCGCGACCACCGGCTTGTCTCTGACAAGGCTAGTGGCGTGATCCGGTTGGATCAAACGCTAAACTGATATAACAAAACAATATATGTGTATAGTTAAGACTGAATATTGTTTCTACCTATTAAACATAGTTCAATTAATTTTCTAGACATGTTAATGGATCAACTTATCGGCGATGGAATTTAGCACTCCCACAGATGGCCACGTTGTATCGGCTCGCGAATCAACTTCTCACTGACTTGGTCGATCAGAATTTCTTCTATCTTTTCGACCCGAAATCTTTCTTCACTGCAAAAGCTTTGAATATGGCAATCCCTGGTGGTCCGAAATTCGAACCCCTCGTTAAGGATTCGAACGCAGCTGATGAAGACTGGAACGAGTTTAATGATATCAACAAAATCATTATCCGACAACCCATCCGAACGGAGTATCGAATTGCGTTTCCGTATCTTTACAACAATATGCCACATTTTGTGCATCTTTCATGGTGAGTATTTGTATAAGATAAACCTTGTACCAAAAAGCAAGTTAATAGCAACGAGGTAAAGTCATGAAAGCTCTTTGTAGAATGTTGAAACATATTGCTGTAGAGAAATAAATTGAGTAACAATGAGCATAAATTGATCAAAACGTTCGAAGCTTCTTAAGGAGGAATTGTAGATATTTTTAAAATGGTAAGAAAAAGTTAAAATTTTGTAGACTCGTTTGAAAATGGCGAAAAAATCCTTGTGCCGAATTTGAGAATGATTCACTGAATGGTTTTAAAGTTATGAACTTTGAAACTTTATAAAATTTAACATTGTCTTATGGAAAATTCATATAAATGTTCTAAACATAAACAAAAAAAGATTTTTACATGTTCCATATGAGTGTTTAATGCTATTTCTAAAATTTGGAAGCATTTCACTTACATTTTCCTCTTTAATTGTTTAAACAACATTAATTGTTAAAATGTTTCAATTAATAATCGGAAGTTGTTAATCGTGATTGCAGCTAATACACAAAAAAATTCAGAACCCTTTCAAAAGACTAGAAAGTAAAAAATTCGCAAAATTTTTAGTCTGAAAATACTTTTGACATGGATTATACCTACCATTCCTCCTTAATTATTCAAGACACAAAATCACTGAAGTATCAACATTCGTCTTCTTCAGAATAACATTATAATTTCAGGTATCACGCTCCCAACGTCGTTTATATAAAAACCGAAGATCCCGATCTACCGGCATTTTACTTTGATCCTCTCATCAATCCAATTTCGCACAGAAACTCGCTCAAAGTAATAATAAATTTCGAAACTACTATACAAAACAGCGCATCGAAACGTTTTTTTCTCAACATACTTTATTTTGTAGACGATGGAGCCACAAATCGAGGAAGATGAAGATTTCGTCTTGCCTGAGGATGTTCAACCCTTCTTGCAAGAGACTCCGTTGTACACGGATAATACAGCAAATGGAATTGCACTGTTATGGGCACCTCGACCTTACAATACGCGTTCGGGGCGAACGAGACGAGCGATCGACATTCCGCTCGTGAAATCTTGGTATCGCGAGCACTGTCCACCAGGTCAGCCGGTGAAAGTACGAGTCAGTTACCAAAAGCTTCTGAAATACTTCGTGCTGAACGCTCTGAAGCATCGTAAACCGAAGCCTCAGAAAAAGCGCTACCTCTTCCGTTCCTTCAAGTCAACGAAGTTTTTCCAAACGACGACGATCGATTGGGTAGAGGCTGGCTTGCAAGTTTGTCGCCAGGGATACAACATGTTGAATCTTCTGATTCATCGTAAAAATCTCAACTATCTTCATCTCGATTACAATTTCAATTTGAAACCTGTGAAAACGCTCACAACGAAGGAACGTAAAAAGTCTCGTTTCGGTAACGCTTTTCATCTGTGCCGCGAGATCTTGCGATTGACAAAATTGATCATAGACTCACACGTGCAGTATCGCTTGAACAACGTTGACGCGTTCCAACTCGCGGATGGTCTCCAGTACATATTCGCTCATGTCGGCCAACTCACGGGGATGTATCGTTACAAATATAAACTGATGAGACAGATAAGAATGTGCAAAGACTTGAAGCACTTGATTTATTATCGATTCAACACCGGGTCTGTTGGAAAAGGTCCTGGCTGCGGATTCTGGGCACCGGGATGGCGAGTGTGGCTCTTCTTTATGCGCGGAATAACTCCGTTGCTCGAGAGATGGCTGGGAAATTTGTTGTCAAGGCAATTCGAGGGTCGTCACTCGAAGGGCGTCGCCAAGACCGTAACGAAGCAGCGAGTCGAGTCACACTTTGATCTCGAGCTCAGGGCGTCCGTGATGCACGACATTGTCGACATGATGCCGGAGGGAATAAAACAAAACAAAGCTCGAACGATACTGCAACATCTCAGCGAAGCTTGGCGATGCTGGAAAGCCAACATCCCTTGGAAAGTTCCAGGACTTCCCATTCCAATCGAGAACATGATTCTGCGTTACGTCAAAATGAAATCCGATTGGTGGACGAATACCGCTCATTACAATCGAGAGCGAATCCGTCGAGGTGCGACCGTCGACAAAACCGTATGCAAGAAAAATCTTGGACGTCTTACGAGATTGTATTTGAAAGCGGAACAGGAGCGTCAACACAATTATTTGAAAGACGGACCTTACATCTCACCCGAGGAGGCCGTCGCGATTTATACGACCACCGTTCACTGGCTGGAGTCTCGAAGATTCGCTCCGATTCCTTTCCCTCCTCTCTCGTACAAGCACGACACGAAGCTTCTGATCCTCGCTCTGGAGAGGCTGAAGGAAGCCTACAGCGTTAAATCGAGATTGAATCAGAGCCAGCGCGAAGAGCTCGGTCTCATCGAGCAAGCTTACGACAATCCCCACGAGGCCCTTTCGAGAATAAAACGACACCTGCTGACGCAACGAGCTTTCAAGGAAGTTGGCATTGAATTCATGGATCTCTACAGTCACTTGATTCCCGTTTACGACGTCGAGCCTCTGGAGAAAATAACCGATGCGTATCTCGATCAGTATCTTTGGTACGAGGCTGACAAGAGACGACTCTTCCCCGCGTGGGTGAAGCCTTCGGACACTGAGCCTCCTCCTCTCCTCGTCTACAAATGGTGTCAAGGTGTCAACAACCTTCAGGACGTGTGGGACGTAAGCGAAGGCGAGTGCGACGTCCTCCTGGAATCGAAATTCGAGAAGCTCTACGAGAAGATCGATCTGACGATTCTCAATCGTCTTCTCCGTCTGATCGTAGATCACAACATAGCTGATTACATGACGGCGAAGAACAACGTCGTGATAAACTACAAAGACATGAATCACACGAACAGTTACGGTATAATTCGAGGTCTCCAGTTTGCTTCGTTTATAGCTCAGTATTACGGCCTCGTCCTGGATCTTCTCGTTCTCGGTCTGCAGAGAGCCAGCGAAATGGCAGGTCCACCACAGATGCCGAACGACTTTCTGACGTTCCAGGATGTCGCTTCCGAGACAGCTCATCCGATTCGACTCTACTGTCGCTACGTCGACAGGATTCATCTGTTCCTGAGATTCACGGCGGAGGAAGCTCGAGACTTGATCCAGCGCTACCTCACGGAGCATCCTGACCCAAACAACGAGAACATCGTCGGTTACAACAATAAAAAATGTTGGCCTCGAGATGCACGCATGAGGCTGATGAAGCACGACGTAAATCTCGGTCGCGCCGTCTTCTGGGACATCAAGAACCGTCTGCCACGTTCCGCGACCACGATCCAGTGGGAAAACAGCTTCGTCAGTGTCTACAGCAAAGACAATCCGAATCTTTTGTTCAACATGAGCGGATTCGAGTGTCGCATCTTACCGAAATGTCGAACGACCCACGAGGAGTTCACCCATCGAGACGGTGTCTGGAATCTACAAAATGAGGTCACCAAGGAAAGAACGGCTCAGTGTTTCTTGCGCGTCGATGATGAGAGCCTTCAGAGATTCCACAACCGTGTGAGGCAAATTTTGATGGCATCGGGATCGACGACTTTTACGAAAATTGTAAATAAATGGAACACAGCCCTCATAGGCCTGATGACGTATTTCCGCGAGGCGGTCGTCAACACTCAGGAGCTCCTCGATTTGCTCGTAAAGTGCGAAAACAAGATTCAGACGCGCATTAAAATTGGTCTCAATTCCAAAATGCCTTCGAGATTTCCTCCCGTCGTTTTCTACACGCCCAAGGAGTTGGGCGGTCTGGGAATGTTATCGATGGGACACGTTCTAATTCCACAGTCGGATCTCCGCTGGTCGAAGCAAACGGATGTAGGCATCACTCACTTCCGCTCGGGTATGAGCCACGACGAGGATCAGCTTATTCCGAATCTTTATCGTTACATTCAGCCGTGGGAATCTGAATTCATCGATTCGCAACGTGTCTGGGCGGAATACGCTCTGAAGAGACAAGAAGCGAATGCACAAAACAGACGATTGACGCTCGAAGATCTGGAGGACAGTTGGGACCGTGGAATACCGCGAATAAACACGCTTTTCCAGAAGGATCGTCACACCCTGGCGTACGACAAGGGCTGGAGAATAAGAACGGAATTCAAACAGTATCAAGTTCTGAAGCAAAATCCATTCTGGTGGACTCATCAGAGGCACGACGGTAAACTCTGGAACCTCAACAACTATCGCACGGACATGATTCAAGCTCTCGGTGGTGTCGAGGGTATCCTGGAGCACACTCTCTTCAAGGGCACGTACTTCCCAACCTGGGAAGGTCTTTTCTGGGAAAAAGCGTCCGGCTTCGAGGAGTCGATGAAATACAAAAAATTAACAAACGCTCAGAGATCCGGTTTGAACCAGATTCCGAATCGTCGTTTCACTCTCTGGTGGTCACCGACGATAAACCGTGCGAACGTCTACGTCGGTTTCCAGGTCCAGCTGGACTTGACTGGAATTTTCATGCACGGAAAAATTCCAACACTGAAGATATCGCTCATTCAGATATTCCGAGCTCACTTGTGGCAGAAGGTTCACGAATCCATCGTCATGGATCTCTGTCAAGTATTCGATCAAGAGTTGGACGCCCTGGAGATCGAGACCGTCCAGAAGGAGACGATCCACCCGCGGAAGTCTTACAAAATGAATTCCTCGTGCGCTGACATTTTGTTGTTTTCAGCGTACAAGTGGAACGTCTCGAGACCGTCGTTGCTCGCCGATTCGAAGGATCTCATGGACAACACGACGACGCAGAAATACTGGATCGATGTCCAGCTCAGATGGGGAGACTACGACTCGCACGACATAGAGCGTTACGCGAGAGCGAAATTCCTCGACTACACGACCGACAACATGTCGATCTATCCATCACCGACTGGTCTCCTGATCGCCATCGATCTCGCCTACAATCTGCACAGTGCTTACGGCAATTGGTTCCCGGGTTGCAAACCTCTCATCCAGCAGGCAATGGCGAAAATCATGAAAGCCAATCCGGCGCTTTACGTCTTGAGGGAACGAATAAGAAAAGCTCTTCAGCTGTACTCTTCGGAGCCGACTGAGCCTTATCTCTCGTCTCAGAATTACGGTGAACTTTTCTCAAATCAGATTATCTGGTTCGTCGACGACACGAACGTCTACCGTGTCACCATCCACAAAACATTTGAGGGAAACTTGACGACGAAGCCTATAAACGGTGCGATCTTCATCTTCAATCCCCGGACGGGTCAACTTTTCCTGAAGATCATTCACACGTCGGTGTGGGCAGGACAGAAACGTCTCGGACAATTGGCCAAGTGGAAAACCGCCGAGGAAGTTGCTGCGTTGATCAGATCGTTGCCGGTTGAGGAGCAACCGAAACAAATAATCGTCACGAGGAAAGGAATGTTGGATCCGCTCGAGGTGCATTTGCTCGACTTTCCGAATATCGTCATCAAAGGCTCCGAGCTTCAATTGCCGTTCCAGGCTTGCCTCAAGGTTGAGAAGTTTGGAGATCTCATTCTCAAGGCCACGGAGCCTCAGATGGTTCTCTTCAATTTGTACGACGACTGGTTGAAGACGATCTCGTCGTATACGGCGTTCTCCAGGCTGATCCTGATTCTTCGAGCGCTCCACGTCAATACCGAGCGCACGAAGGTTGTCCTCAAGCCCGACAGGACGACGATAACCGAGCCCCACCACATTTGGCCAACTCTGACGGACGATGAGTGGATCAAGGTCGAGGTCCAGCTCAAAGATTTGATCCTCGCTGATTACGGAAAGAAGAACAACGTCAACGTCGCCTCGCTCACGCAGTCAGAAATTCGTGATATTATCCTCGGCATGGAGATCAGCGCGCCCTCGGCGCAGCGTCAACAGATCGCCGAGATCGAAAAACAGACAAAGGAACAGTCGCAGCTCACGGCCACGACTACGAGAACCGTAAACAAACACGGTGACGAGATTATTACGGCTACGACCTCGAACTACGAGACTCAGACTTTCAGCTCGAAAACTGAGTGGCGAGTCAGAGCGATTTCAGCTACGAATTTGCATTTGAGAACGAATCACATTTACGTTTCCTCGGATGACATCAAAGAGACGGGGTACACTTACATCTTACCGAAAAATATTCTCAAGAAATTCGTGACGATATCGGATCTTCGGGCCCAGGTACAATTTTTCATATTTTTTTTCGTTCAATTTTTTTTGTCACACTGTTAAATATGTTTATTCAAAATTGTGGATCTTTATTACTTCAAGATCGCCGGATATTTGTACGGTATCAGCCCGCCTGATAATCCTCAAGTGAAGGAAATTCGGTGTATCGTGATGGCTCCTCAGTGGGGAACTCATCAGACCGTTCACCTTCCCGCGTCGCTACCGAATCATCAATACCTCAAGGAAATGGAACCTCTCGGCTGGATTCACACACAACCGAACGAGCTACCTCAATTGTCACCTCAGGTAAATTTAAAAAAGTTTGTGACGCTCGATTGAACTTGGAGAGAAAATTGAATTTTTCTAACATCAAGAGTCGCGGTAGAGACTCGAAGTAAATACATTTTTACAATATCAAAAATCAATATAGTTTTGAAATTAAATTTATTTATAATTTAAGTGATGCACGATTTTCCAAAAATCTGAAAACACAGGTATTTTTTTTTCTTTTTCGATTAGTTCGATTTCGAGTTTAATATTTTAAATATATCTCTAATTTATTATTAAATATATTTCGGCAAGTATTTTTTTAGTTATTCTATTCTTCAATATTATCGTACTCTGATTGCCTTTTTATATATTTATAAATTCTTTGGTATATTTTTTCCAATCATTTTAATTATTATTTAGCGGATTTACTATGTTATTGACAAGCTTTTCATTATTCACCACAACACTATGAAAAAAATGTACTTGTCTCCTTTTTTTAAACCATCTTGGTGGTGTTTTTGCGACTATTTTATTGTACCGTCATAGATAATTATATTTATTTGTTACAGGATATTTCTACGCACGCTAGAGTTATGGCCGAAAATTCGATTTGGGACGGAGAAAAAACGATAGTAATAACTTGCAGTTTTACTCCGGGATCATGTTCACTTACCGCGTACAAACTCACACCCAGGTTCGTATTGAGATTTTTTTTTACGATTTTTAATGACTTTTTATGTTCTTAAAAATGATTATAAATCAGCAACTTTATAATTTCATTCGTTAACAATATTTTTCTCGTATCTCAGTGGCTTTGAGTGGGGCAAACAAAACACCGATAAAGGCAACAATCCGAAAGGATATCTTCCCAGTCACTACGAAAAAGTTCAAATGCTTCTCTCGGATCGTTTCCTCGGATTTTTCATGGTTCCAAGTCAGGGATCTTGGAATTATAATTTCATGGGTAAGTTTTAATAATTATTATCAATGTAAAATCTGAAATTGTACAAATGAAAAAATCTGAACTTTGATTTAATTTTTGATAAATTTATAAATAATAAAAAAATGAATAAACTTTGAATTCATTAAACTTTCAGGTGTTCGGCACGATCCAACGATGAAATATGAACTGCAGTTAGCCAACCCGAAAGAATTCTATCACGAAATCCATCGACCGGCTCACTTCTTGAATTTTTCGAGCCTGGAAGATGCGGACGGTGTTGGTGCAGATCGAGAAGATATGTTCGCTTAAGAAAGATATTTTTATTAAGCCAAAAATCCGCGTCTTATTAAGTTTTTGACGAAGGTTCGTTTAGTCTTTCAACATGATTGACCAAGACTCGGGCGCGAGAAATAAATTTATTTAGCAATTGTCGAAAACTGAAACGATCCAAGTTTAAAAGCGATTTAAGAAATGTACAAATAACTCTGTGACGTAGATTACGTACGAACATTATATGCATTGGTTTCACTTAAGTGATTTTATAATACTGAAAAAATAAATAGAAAAAAATATGTTTCAAGTTTGATTTTCCTGGTTGGAGTTTAAGTTAGTCCTGTCGTTAGAGGGGAGGAGAATTGAGATATTGTTCTCGATTTTTTTTACATTCAAAGTGGATTGATCGTTTGAGGAGATATCGTCCCAATTCTTCCCTCAAAGGTAAATTTTGATGTTGCAAGCTGAACTAGTATAAATAAACTTATCTAAATAACTTTTACACACGTCGAAATCTTCCAAGAAGTCGTTGCCATTCTTTTATAATAAGGAAAAAAATGTATTTAGATTGAACTTTCCAACCATCTGAAATATTTCACGAGTTGCTTGGAATATACGGGTTGAGTTTTCCACATAACATTTATACACATAAAGTGATCCAAGTTCTGAGTAAATCATTAACTTATAAATTTGTACCAAAAAGCAAGTTAATAGAAACGTGGTAAAAAATACGACTTCGTTAGCATTTCACTGGCTTCGTACTAAGCAATTCATAAACGAAAGTGAATGAAATCATCACGATGAAAAATTTTTTTTTTCTTTATTTTGCATAATACGCAAATATTTAATATATTTGAGTAAATTGCATTTAAATTGAAATATTGCACGGAAATATGTCCAATTCAGTTATTTTTCGAAACATAAAAAACAGCTTCTGATTTGACTAGCACGCCCGACAGATTAACCTTCTTATGTCCGTTAGAAAAAGTTGTTGCAAATCGGCCAAAGGACATACTCAGAATTGAAGTTGATCCTACGTAAATTTTATATTATATTATAAACAATTAAAAAACAAAATATTATATTATAAACAAAATCATAAAATTTTCTTCTATTATAGAGTGTAATGAAAAACTAATCGAGGCCTTGATATCAGATAAGGATGTGTGCAAAATTTGAACAGGTCTCAGCGATCAAATAAAAGTCCAGATACTTGTTGTCTATAATATGGCAATTGTAAACATGGGTTTTTAAAGGAGGTAACGAAAAGTAACAATTTTCAAGAATATCTTGATTTTTGAATTGGTAAAGACTCCGGAAATTTTAAGGACAAATTGGAGGTATTTTTAAAATGGTAACAAAAAATTTTTATTTTGTAGACGTTTGAAAACGGACAAAAAATCCTTGTGCCAAATTTGAGAATAATTCACTGAATGGTTTTAAAGTTACGAACTTTCAAACTTTATAAAATTTAACATTGTGTCTTATGAAAAATTCATAAAACGTTCTAAACATAAACAAAAAAGGTACCATCGCCGTAAAATGTTTTTTATGTTTCATACGAGTATTCAATGCTAATTCAAAAATTTGAAAGCATTTCACTAAAATTTTCTATTTTGATTGCTTAAACAATGTTAATTGTTAAAATGGTTCAATTAATAATCGGAAAATATTAATCGCTATTGCAGCTAATACAAAAAAAAATCAGAACCCTTTCAAGAGACTATATAGAAAGTAAAAAAATTTGCAAAATTTTCGTTCTGAATATATTTTTGACATGTATTTTACCTATAATTCCTCTTTAAACATATGTGCATATGATAAAAAAAAAACCTCTCTGCAAATTTTCAGACGAGTCTAACGTAACTGCTATAATGACAGAGCCACATGAATCATAAGATCAAAAGGCAGGGTTTTAATTTATTAATTAACGTTTAAATTTTTAGTCGATTGTTTATTGTGTAATAATACACACACTCGATAAAGTATTCGTGTCTTCTAATACTTAATTCAATTAAAGTTATAATTGAATAAGATATTTCTTAAATAAAGATACTCCACACAACATAATTCAAAACAGTGCTAATTTCCCACATCAAGATATCATTGGTACAGACGTTGCTCGAGAGCTTGACATGATATTCCGTTTTGTTCCCTATCTACACAATTATTGAAGTCATTTATATTGAAATAAGAGAAAATATTTTGTGTTGCGATTCTCTCAAACGGCTTTTTTTCTAATCTTAATCCTCGCACACCTCGACGCTCTCGCAATACACACTCAAATTAAACGGTGCATACATCAAGTATTGAAGTATGAATACGCGGAAGAAAAAACATATTGACCAGGTTGAGAAAACGTCTCCACAATTAATTATTGGAGCCTATGGAAAGCTTTTGCAAGAATTGTATTATATTATTGGACGAGAAAAAAAATTGATGGGAACGTTACATCCAACGACCACATTGATGTCCTCAACAGTAACGATTCAGCAAAATCACGAGACATATTCGTGTGTGAGGTGGTAAACGTTTTGTCACGTGGTCGGGTTGTACCCCATCTCGGCGATTGTCCATTTGAAGCCAATGTACGATTTTTTGCACGCATTCTCGTCACCTTATGTCGTTTCTATATTAGTAAAAATCTGCAAAAATCCGGCGATAAGTGTCAGAGAACTATTTCAATGAGTTCGGTGTTTCCTAAATGCGAGTGATCGGAATTGGAGGGAAGCGATCGAAAATCGGCGAGCGACGATTTTCCGAGCGACGAATGATCACCCGTACGATAAAAAATCAATATTATCATTATTATTACTTCATTTGGTATAGGTCGAACCGCGAAATATTTGTCCGCCCGCCTTCGGTGAACTTTCTAGATGCGTTTTCATATAAATTCCCGTACGGTGCGAAATGGGCTCGACGTATTAACTAGTCGGAGGCGGGGGTGGTGGCGGTTGAGCCAAGAGAGTGGGCAAACTGTTGAGATCGATGCCTGGTGGCGCAGGAGCTTGTTGCTGAGGCGGCGGCGGGACAGGCGCGGCTGGCCAACCTCCCATGTGCTGCGGTTGCCATCCGGGATAACCAGGAGGCGGTGCGGTCCCTGGCGGCGGAGGTCTCATGGGAGCCTGCTGTCCTTGCTGCCAGGGTGGAATTCCCATTCCTGGAGGCGGAATCTGAGTCGGTGGCATCTGTCCCGGTGGCATTTGACCCGGTGGAGGTGGCTGATTGTTTCCAGCCATCCAGGGCATCAGAGGCGGAATATTCGGCTGCGTCGTCGAGCCTGGAGGAGGCGGAGGTGGCTGCATGACACCAGGTGGTGGCGGCATGCTCACCGGTTGCTGTTGCCACTGCATATTCATGCCGTTCATATTGTTGACCTCGCCTTGGCTCCAGGGAGGTGGAGCCATTCCTGGAGGATGCATCATCGGACCTCCTTGCATCATTTGCGGTGGTGGATGTGCGGGTGCAGCCATTAAAGCGCGAGGAGCTTGTTGTCTGCAAAATAACCATTTTTTCAAATGATATAAACATAAAAAATCATGAAAATGAACTTTTTGGCAAAAATATTGACATTTTATTATATTCATACCTATCAAAAAGACCGGGATAATTGGTACTCGTGTTATGTCTCGATTGGCCGCCCTTGGATCTGTCTGGAGGCGGCCCTTCACCCAATTCTGCCATCAAGGACATGTATTCCTCGTCAATCTTCGCTTTGTCGCCTCCTGGCCCACCCGGTCCTCCTCCTGCAGCAGCTGGTCCACCCTGGCCGGGACGCTTAGACCTACAATCCCTGGCTATGTGTCCAGCTCCACCGCAACTCGAACAGACGATGTTGTTCGTCACGTTTGGCTTATCAGGACACTGAAAAACAAGATTGTCGTGGAGTCTGTGTTCAACAATTTGATGCCACATAATTTATTATTAACAAGAAGAGATCATTTAATCTTACAAGCCAAGATTTGTGATCCGAAGCTCCGCAATTGGTACAACGTGGTCCATCGTTTTCTCGCAATGTACCGTTCAAGAGAGCCAATTCGCGTAACTGATTGCGTCTCAAATCATTCTGACCCTCTGGAACTTCAACTCCTTGGCGTATTATTTCGTGTATCTACAAAAATTACAACGATTTTATATTACAAACTATTCATGTTTCTTTTCTCCCATTTAAAAGCAAATATTTTTCGAAAAGTAAAAATTAATCATTATTTTCTCAAGGATGTACTGGAGATAATTCGAAACGGTGGCGAAAAATTTCAAAATTCGATCAGTCACTGATAACAGAATTTTCTAATACTACTGTGCAAATTTCAACTCAATTCACTAAATCGTTTAACAAGGTCCTTTCGCCGCCTATTGTTAAAAAAAATTGTTAGATCGTACCCTAAATTAATTTTTTTCTGATAATTTAAGTTTTAATTTATGCTCCTGTGAAGTTTGACCATACCGTGCAATTTATTGAAAAAAAAATTTCTTAAATGTTAGTATTTGTATAGAATCTTACGGGAAAGTAAGCTTTTAACATTTCTTTCGAATTATATTACTATTAATTGATTAGACAAGATAAAAAGAAACTGAAAATTAGTTTTTTTAAATATTCAGGTTCCTTTTTTTGCATTAAAATTTATATGTTGTCGTGAAATTCACTGAGAAATTCATGTTAGAAAAGCACAAAAATTTTCCAGCAACCTAGAGATTAGAACAGCGTCAAAACACTTGTCAACGCTGGATAAGCGCGCGACTTCAGAGCATTTAATGTGAATTTGCAAATGTAAGATGCTTACGTTTTAAACTACAATTTTTCGGCATTTTTGCCATGACACATTCTTATATTATGAGGAAACATATTTCTAGCATGGAAAATAGAGACGTTCTCCATGATTTCTAGGTTAAGTCCCTCGTAGAAGCAAACAGAAGAAGCACAGGATTGTCAAATCACGTACAGAGATTTCTTTCAGCTGATTTAACAGAGTCAAACTAACTATCGTATTTAATAATATTTTTTATATTTTTTCAAAATTTGGATGATGAATGCTTCATATACTACATACTTTGTTTTGTAATTCTATGAATTTTTATGATTTTTTCATTTTTATTTGTTGAAATTGACTACAGCAGTTCATTTGACTCAACTGGAGCGAAAGGACCTCCTTAAAAGTTATAACCAATTCAATATTATATACATTCGAAATTATAACAAGTTATAAATATCAAAAAAACGGTAGTAGTTACATGTAAATTTTATCTCAAGTTGTTTAAATATTAAAGAATCTTTCTGCCAAATTTCATCAACGTGTACAAAAGAGTTTTTGAGAAATTATCCAGCACTTAAGTATGTGATAATAAAACGAATTTTCCTCTCCAAAAGTACTTAAACATTGATTAAAACGATGAGGTCGTGTTGATATTTTGTTTCTGCTATCAGTACACATAAAAAATGTTAATTACTGAGTTTAAACAATTTTGTCCAAAATTTCTCTGATTTTAATTGTTTAAACAATAAATACTGTGAAAATTGTTAATAAAACTTTGGCAAAGTATTGAGTATCATTGTAAATAACGGAATACAAAATTTCAACTATCTAACAAAAAAATGAAGACTTAATTTTAAGGGCAATGGAAAGCACGTGACCACCCATATTTCGTAAATTTCGGATTTAGCAATTAATAAATAAATTGTCATAAAAAATTGGACCGTATCGCCGTTCTTCGTGTTGAAAAGAATTTATCACCGCTTTTGTGAGCTAAATTTTACAATATTGAGAAAAAATTTCACTCGCGCCGTTCCCTCGTAATTTTTCTCTACAGATTTCTCCCTCAATATTGAAAAATTCAGCTCAAAAAAGCGGTCATACGTTCTTTTTTATCCCAAGAACGTCGATACGGTCCAATTTTTGATGACAATTTATTTATTAATTGATAAATCCATATAATTTATGAAATCTGGGTGGTCACGTAACCACCATTGTTCTGTACAGTATGCTTACTCTTTCGACAGCCTTTTTTACAGCTTCCAAATTGTTTGCCGTAATATAAGCATGAAGAGGTTCATCCTCGCCAGGCAAAGGTTGCCCATCCTTTCGTCCAACTTTCCCTTCCTTGACCGAACCCTTGCCACGTATTATAATCTTTGCGCCGGTTTCTTTCTCCATAGCTGCAGAGAATAAAGTATGTTTATTAATTTAAAAAAAAAAAAATGTTAAAAAAATGTACAGATAAAAAATCAATCTCGACGTACATTTCAAGGTGTTACCACGTGGACCTATTAACAAACCCACGAAATTTATGTCTGGATGTTCCTCTTGCGGTATCATTACTTTATCGTGTACACGAATTATTGGTGGCCTAAGTAAAAAAAAAAGAATAGATTAATTAACGAACTTACAAATATCACTTGGATAGCTAATATAGAATGAAGGTTTTAAAATTTACTTGTAATCAGGTGGTGGTTTGAATTCAGGGTTTATTTTCATAATCTTCTGAATAAGATTGTGACGATCTTCCTCGAGTTTGCGTCTCGTGCGATATTCGCGTGTGTTCAATCTTTTTCCATCACTACTATAAATTGGCTCGGGCGATGGCGATCTGGACAAAAAAAAGAAAAACCTGACGAGAACGTTGCTTGGACGAAGATGTTGTTTATTATAGCGTACAAGCGACCTGATCCCTAAATATTGATTATTATTAAACTCTCTGTGTTTTCGTGCCTGTTCAATTAACAAATATAAGATATATTTTATTATTAAACGATAGCTAGCCGTAACTCGATAAAAATGTTTGGTAACATGGATTCATATTCCATCTAGTAAATTTAGTTAGTTTGATAAAATTTCGTCGTTTATCTCGTCATTCCGACGCTTGTATATCGAGCCGAACGTAAGGCCGAGAAAGAGCGATAGACAAACGTAAGCACGAAATAAGTCGGGCTGCTGTGAAGAATGCTGTTTACAACAACTGAGCGCTCGTTAAATTTTTAAACTATTAATGTACATATAAGAATCGCTCGTGGACTGCACGATTTCGTTTCACGGCAGATTCATTGGTATGATGTCAGCTGCTAAGATAAATCCTGTGATTATTGGAAAGTAACAGTTTTCGTTTCATTAGTTATTTTATCGTAATCGCTCGTAACATTTTACGATTATTTGCAGATAAAACAGGACACATGTTTAACAGGTTCGAGCACTAAAATAACGTCGTAGGTAATACTAAGTGATATTGGAACCTATTGGAGTAAATCAATTCATTAACAAACAAAATCTGGATTAAATTATAACGGATTATTTTTAGTTGCACCTGAAATTTAACGTTAGATCGAGCGTTGTATTATTTTATCGTTCCTGTAATTTACTCGTTACAAATGAATCGATTAGTTGGGTCAAACACGTGTCTGCTATTCAATTCATTTTTTTTTTTTTTCGTAATATTTAATAAAATATCGATCCTCATCGATCATTCTTATTTCTATCGATATGCCGTGTAAATCACAGCAGCTCGGGACTTGTTAATTTGTTTTTTTTTTACAAATTTTCATACACCTCCACATGTAACTTACATCTTGTAAATGTATTTACAAAAAAAGCATGTTCATCATTGAATAATTTTGTTTTGAACGTTCAATGATGCAAATAAAATTCTAGATATTTCAGTGAGTTAACTATGGCAGATAAATTTTCCACTCTGGACGGGTATAATTTTTTGTGAACATTAATAGAATAATTACGAAGAAAAGTCATCAAGTTGAACAGTTAAGAAGGCACGTTACAATTGTTTTTTTTATCGAAATACAGCCGCGACGTTCCTAGTTGTACCTACGCATGAACGTGCGCTAGTCAACTGTATGTATGAGAAAATCTATAATAATTAATAGAATAAAGATTGATCAGGGCAAACCAATATTATGAAAAATTGATCTTCGTTGATGTTTGCGAGACTCGATTTAGCAGCGGAATTATTTTGGACACAATGTACTTTCCACCGATATCGGAGGCAATTAGTTTCCTCAATTTGGCAACTTTTTGTTCGTTATTTTGCCTCATGAGCCCCGCCGAATGCGTTGTCCATATGTGGCTATTTGTAGATACGATACTCTCATATTTTGTGATACGTAATGTTTCTCTCAAACCTTTCCTCAGGATTTAGCGGAATTCCGAGATCTCCCGTGCGTAGCTTCCTGCTGATTTCCTCAATTTGCAGCTGAACTGTAAACCAACGGGTTAGAGGGGGCGGAAACCCCAACAGTTAGATATTGTCAATTTTTTATCTCTACATTGGATTATACATTTGTCGTTTATGTATGTATTTGCGGTTTGCCGTTTCTTAGAAAAGATGAAGAGGAGGGAATAATAATAAATTTCGTTTTTTTTTTCTTAAATTGTTAAATTGTACAAAGCTTTTGAAATAGATACAGAACTATTTCGAACTGGCGCACTCTCGTTTCTTCGCTAAAAATCGTGCACAAGATTATTTCTCATTACCAATTCACAAATAATTCGGTACACTTTGAAGGAGAAACAATTATCTCTTACCTCGGTAGACTAGGAAATTTCGATAAATTCATTTGAGTTTCTTTTCTCGTTTTTTTTTTCATCTTCATACTTACACGCTTATTTAGTCATCTCTACTCTACGAATTACGTTTCAACGAATTGACGCGCGGAAACAAAAATAAAAGCTATTGAAACATTTTCCTAACAATACAATTCACATGAAATTTACTTAAATGGCTAGTAGTTAGTGTAATAATATGAATGTATATGATACTTATATAAATATTTGATAGAGAATAATTTAGGTCATATTAATATGCTGAATACTTACACAGATACGCCTTTTCCTGCTCGGGCGTCAGGTTGGTTGGCAATACGGTCGGCATTCCGGGTATGAAAGTCTTGTCATGCTCATTCCCACCCCATCTAGTTTTTCTCCGTTTCCTGCGCTCCTCTTTTGACTCTTTGTCCATCTTTCCATCGTTTGACATTCCTTTCGAAAAATATAAAATTATATTTAGAAATTAATGATTACTCAGTTTGTGATTTTCAGTCACTTTAATCATTCAAGAATTCTTTTATATACAGACATGATTGACGCTTATCAAAAGTTCTACAAATTGTAGAAACAAAACTTTTTTCATGGTGAGGAACGATTTTAGAATCAGAAAAGATATTTGAAAACTGTTGATTACGATAATTTAGATTTGAAATTGTTTTTTGAGTGATCCAAAGTTATTTGAATTATTACATTAACTTCATAAGACAGTTTTTGAAAGTACCTTCTTCATGAGAAGTTGATAATTAGCATTATAATTGAAAAATAGACTAGATACAGGTTGAAAAAGTTTCGGTACAATTTTGAAGAGACTCTGGAGTACTTCAAATGAAATTATACTTATTAGAAATAAAGAATTACTTAATTTATAATGACTTTAATGAGTCAGAAATTCTTTAATATGATCGATGCTTATCAAAAAGCCAGTTAGCTCTAGAATTTGTAGAAACAAAATGTTTGTCATGTTGAGGAACTACTTTAGAATAAAAAAAAAAATTAGACGACTGTTGGTTACGATCGTTCAGATTTCAAATTGTTTTTTTAACAATCCACAGTTATTTTAATAATTATTACATTTACTTATTTATATAAAATATTAATTAAAAGTACCTTCTTTATGAGAAGTTGAGAATTAGCATTATAATTGGAAAATGGACTAGATTTAGAAATAAAAAGTGATCCTGGAGTACTCCAAATGAAATTGTAAATTCCAATGCGAAATGGATTAATACGAAAAATGAGTTGTAATTCGATTTCTCATAGTTTTGAGTTGAAAATTTATGTCAGAAGCAGAAGATAAATTTGAGAGGCGTGAACATTAGTAAAAAACCGGAAAATTTCAAAGTGAGCGATAAATGTGGGAGTCGAAGAGACTTTGGAGTTTGAAATCCGAGGAAAATGGATGTTGAAACGTTTGAAGAATTTCTTTTATAATCACCATCGGAATCTCGTTTTCTACCAGGCGGTGTTGTCGGCGACACAGAATTCAACGGTGCACTATTCGCGATAGCGGCTGAAACGGCAGCAGCTGCCGCTGCCGCGGCCGCGGCTGCAGCATTCGTCGTGTTAACCGCGTTTTGTGCGTTTTGCAAATAACTGGGATTCAACAGAGACGTGAAGTTCCTCGATTGATTCATCGTGAAAATAAATATAACGGCCGAACGCAGATCGCCTCGTGCTCTTGTCTAAAGCAAAAATTCGGCGATAGTCAATAGAACGAAGCAAAACCTCTTTTACGCAAGTCGTGATCCAAGAAAATATATGCACTCAATACTCAATACACGTACATACAAAAAAATGGCGATGTACTAATCTCGTCACGGGATGAATGTGTTCGAGACAGCGTTGCCAGGGTTGTCAACTCTCGACCCCCTTCTCGAACGCTATCTCATGGACAGATTCACAACTTTTTTTCTTGTCCGGTGTCAAACTTCCGCACAGCTCTTACTTTTAAATTAATTATTATTTTTCATTCGATAAAAACTAAAGTGGATTGAAAATCGTTATTTTTTATATTTAGTATTTATTTTAATTTTACAGTAGAAAGACTTTAATTACGAAATGCGTTTAATTGATAATGTTGAAATGACTAATGTGGTATCTCACTTCCGGCTGCCGCAACGTTTTTCGCGCTCGTCTGTTGATCAGTATTATTTTGCTTCAACGGATCGTAGGAACAAGAAGCCGGCTTTGTGAGCACTGAGCAGCCATTCTCTCGTACTCTTCTCAAATTGTTAATTAAGGTATTTATGTTTAATAATTATTTATCGATCGTAGTATTAAAATTCCTATCTCAAAACTATTTAAATAATCGAGAAAACGGAGCATTCGCGTATAAAAAAATTGTTCATCCACGTGGGAGCGGTAACCTACCATCGTAATTTTTTTTTTTCTATTATACAAAGTTTGATGTTACTTTTTTTTTTATAAATTCTCGCCACTCTCTGATAATTTGATTGTATTTATATTCAGAATTTAACCGACACTTGGCGCTATGGCAAAAATAAAACCAATTGCGCCAGACGCGAAAGACGCTCTGAAAACTCCGAAAAATGGATCGATTGCCAAAAGCAAACCCCAAAAGTTCAAGAATACGCCAACCGGCAAAGTCTCGTTGATTGATTCTTCGAAGAACGGGAAACAAGTATCGAAAAAAAATGGCGTCAACAAGGGAAATTCGAAATTTTCGAAAAATACAGGAAAAAATGTGAAAAAAGAGATAAAAGTTGAAGTCAAAGAAGAGGAGGAAGATGACTCGGACAGTGATATCAATGAAGGAATTTCCGTTGAGGAGGAAGTTAGCATCCAGGGGGAAGATGACGATGACGACTCATCCGACGAGGAGCCCGTTCCTAACATTCTCGGTGCTAGTCTGGCCGAAGAGACCGATGATTCCGATGAAGAATTTGAAGGCTCTGAAGAGGAAAGCGAACAAAAACAGGGAGTCAAGATGTTCAAAGGCGTCAAACGAGAACAGAGCGATGAAAGTGAAGAAGAAGAAGACGATGACGACGAAGATGATGACAGCGAGGATCACGAAGAGTCAGCTCTGGGACTGTCGGCACTTCTTGGCGAATCGATTAAAGACGAATCCGGAGATGAAGACTTTGAAAGTTGCGAAGAAGACGAGGATGATGAGGAAGAGGATGATGACGAGGAATCTGACAGCGAGACTCCGGATCAGACGTTGAATTCGTCAAATGTCACATCGTCGGGTGCAGATTCGGATGAAGACGAGGACGATGATGATGACTCTCCGGGTCTTACCGATCTTCTTGGAAACTTGGACGATGAATCCGACGACGAAGATTTCGAAGGCGACGAGGACGATGAGGATGAAGACGACGAGGATAGCAGCAGCGACGACGAAGAAAACGACGAAATGACGACACCTCCGAAAAAATCGAAAAAAGCCAAGTCCAATAGTAAAAATTCAAGTACAGATGGAGAATCACCAAAATCATCCCAAGAGGAAAAGGAGGAAGCCGATAGAAGAACTATATTCGTTGGTAACGTTCCGAAAGACACACAAATAAAACGTCTGAAAACAGAGTTTAAGAGATTTGGGCCAATCCAGAGCGTGAGAATCCGAGGAATCGTACCAGAGGATCCCAATATGCCTCTCAAAGTAGCAGCAATAAAACAACAACACCATCCTAAAGTGAACACCGTTTGCTGCTTCGTCGTCTTTGAGAATGAAGATTCGGTGGAGAAAGCGTTGTCTATGAATGGAAAGAAATTGGATGGAAATTATTTGAGGGTGGACCGTACCATCAAGAAGAAGCAACCTGTGGACAAAAAAAAAGCAGTCTTCTTGGGAAATCTTCCATTCAGTTAGTATATACCTCTCATTTTTCTATCGAGAAAAGTCATGATTAATATTATTTTTCCATGTGAAATCAAAACATTTTTTGTACTCATATTACTCTTTTTATATTCACAGCGATCGAAGATAATGACTTGTGGGACGCTTTCAAGGATTGTGGAAGAATCGACTCCGTTCGCATATGCAGAAACCGAAAAACGGGGATTGGACTTGGATATGGCTTCATAAATTTTGAAACTGCAGACGGCGCTGTGCTTGCTCTTAAATTGGATGGCACGCAGATACAAGATCGGCCAATCCGCGTCAACACATTCACTCCGGACGCCCAAAAGGTTCACAAGGTTGGAAATAAAATGGGCAAAAAGAGACAACGTTCTGATGGGGACGAACGAGGTTCGCCTAAGAAGTTTAAAAGTCAATCTGTAAGTATGCTCACTTGAATAAAATACAATTGAATGTATCTGTTGAAAAATATAAAATGTTTTTTTTTATTAACAGGGAAGTCCGAGTCCACAGAAAAATTCACCCGACGGTAAAAGACGTTCTCAGGGAGAAAAACAGAGGAAGAAATTCAGTCCCAAGAGCCCCGAGAGCAAAGCCCAAGGAAACTTCCAAGGACAGACGGCTGACACGAAGAATAAATCGAAGCAAAATAAATCCTCGAAGAAGAAAAAAGCAATAGCTGCGAAACTGCTCGCCAAACCAAAAAAGCCTGCAGCTAACTAAAAAAAAATTATCCTTCAGAGCAATCACGGTCAAGAAACTTATTAGATTTCATAAGTCGCAGATTTTTCTCTGAATATTGAATAATTAAAAATTTATCGTATATATACATATATTTTTTTTTCGATCCAGTGAATTGTCTGAAATTTATTAACGAGTGAATAAATTCTCATGGAAATTTCGACCAGACATATTATATCATAATTGTTTAAAGTTTAATTATTCAATATTCAGAGAGAAATCCGTAATTTACGAAATTTGGTAACTTTCTTGGTTGTAATTGCTCTCAAGATCTCGTTCCATTATTATTTCTAGATTATAAATATACTGAATTTTTACTGCTTAAATGTTGAGGAACTTTGATTGTTTAGTTCTTACCGTTTTTACTGTTCACCAATTTTTGTTTACATCGAAAATATTCCATTCTTCATCCGTAAAATAAATTATGTATGTATATAGGATTATTTAACATCTAGGTTAATTGGTGTATTGTAAAACATGCACAACGATTTAGATAAATGGAAAAGAAACGAAATTGTTTATTTATTTTTTATTACAACACTTTTTCCTCGGTCTGTAAATTTTTTATTTTCGAATGTAGTTGCAGAGGAAAATTCTTCACCGCTTGGTTGGCGCAATCTCGACAAAATCTCTTGGCATAAAAAATACTGCAGCCCAGGCAGACAGCGTTTTTGCACACACTGCAATCACCACCGAGTACCAAAAATTGACCTTTTTTTCGCGGATTCCAAGGATCCTCCATGACGTAGCAGCACTCCGAGAAAAAAATTTTTTTCGCGAATGGTGGATTTTCGCCCTTGTAGTCGTAGCGTTCCTCCAGTGGACAAAAATTACATTTGAAGAGCCCACCCAGGTGGGCTCTTTTTTTCTTGACTTCTTCGTCGATGGGTTGCTCGATCTTCAAAGCGGGATTTTTTTCAGAACTGGCCGGAGTCTTTGCAATCGCTGTACTCGTTGAAGGTTCCATCCTGGAGAAAAAAAATACTATTTTTACGATATTACAGTAACGTGAAAAAAAATATCTCGAAATGCTATCGTTCGTTCATTTTTATTTTCCGCCTTAATTTTCGTCTTTACAATAATTTTGTACAGAAATGAATATTTTTCTCATTTTCTAGTATCCGCCACGGCCTTGTCCTTCTGAGGATCTTTCGGCCACCAGCGAGGTTTGCAAGTCTTGACGCTCGAACCGGAAACAGTGATCGTACGAGCGTTCAGAGCTTCGGAAATTCTCATCAGCCCGAGAGCGAATTTTCCCTCGCGACCTCGAAATTTGCCAACGACCTTGCCAGACTCGTCGAGCATGTTCTCATCGTAATTATAATTTTTCTCCAAATCGTCATGAATCGTTAGAGGCATCAGACGCTTTCTGACGACCCCCGTGTGATGAGTTCGAGCCGTTAGTTCCTGGCCTATGTAACAGCCTTTGTGGAAACTCACACCGTGGAGATAATCGCAATTTATTTCAAGAGGAAAAGCCTTCCCGACTGGCAGATCGTCGATACCTTCGCCGATTCCCAGGCGATAACGAAGTTCGCGATATTTTGAGACTGCGTCGTCCTCGACCTCGAATCCGAGATGTCGAACGATTTCCTCCTTCGTCGCGTTCTCGGAACTCAAAATTCTCAATCCTAGTTCCGGAATTCTCGGATCCTCGTAAATGGCGATATCGTCCACGAGCTTCGTGGATTTGTTGCTCAGCGCACCGCAGGGAAATATTTGTCCCTCCAATCTTTGTTTCTCCGAATCCTCCTCGGTCGTTGGGACTGCCGCCGGTTCGAATGCGCTCCAGATTTTCATTTTTTCGTGCAACGACTCGACGTCGACTTTGCGACGAATTCTGTAAATTTTGAGGTGTTTCTCCAAATCGTGGACGACCCTCGAATCGCACTCGATGTAGAAAGCCGATTCTTCGAGTGCTCTGTAAATAATCGACTCGTACAAGACGCGACCTTTTAGATTTAGAAAGAGGGAGTAAATACTCGCTGCGCCCTCGTCAAAATGTTTCATATCGTTCGTTATCAAGCCTTGCAAAAAATCAATCGAGTCGTTGCCCGCAACCTTGATCAAGCTCCGGCTTTTTAAATTCTCCAGTACTTTCGTTCCCGGCTTCGTTGATATTTGCCTAGTTAAAACTTTGTTTACGTCACGTGACCATCTTTGCACTCGAGTCAATGTGAAGATTCGTCCACCTCGGAGAATAAAGCTCGACGCGATTGCCATTCTCTAAATATCTCTCTCTCTCTCTCTGAGTATCACGATGATATTTTCCTGGTATTTTATTATCACGGTATCAATTCCTAATGACAAAACGAAAAAATTCCTGCATCGGGGTTTTGGGATTCTTAACCTCACTCTTCTCTCGATAGACGAGAAAATACATAGAATAACGATAATTATTTAAATTGTAAATCAATGAGGTTGATACTCACTTGATTATTTTTTTTATTATCATATTATTTTTTTCGATTCTGAAGTCAACATTGCATGTACTTGTATTCAATTGATAATAAAAAAATTCTATACTCTGTTTTCGTACTCCAATACACATTCGTCGGTTCGGTCCAATCCGTGTTTTTTTTAAACGTGCGAGAGTGATGTGAGAGACACTTTTATTTCCACGCGTCGATAAAAAAGTTTCCCTTTTTCAAAATGTTCGAAGTCAATTTTTCAAGTACATATGTACATTTTTATTTACGCTTTTACGAACTATTTGGAAATAATTTTATTTCATTGAATTATTATGGAACTGTAATACGTAAATTCAGAGTAAGTTATTTCCATAATAAAATTAAATCGTCATTTCATTATTTTTTAAAGTTTTTTCAAAATGTTTCGAGCAAATTTTTCAAGATACATACATTTTTATTCACACTTTTACAAACTATTTGTAGATAATTTTCATTCATTGAATTATTATGAAACTGTAATACGTAAATTTAAAAAATAAAGAATTAGAATAAATATTATCGCTCGAGATAATGTAATCAACTTGAATAAAAATATACTTACCCTCTGTCTAAAATTACTATAACAAAATACCAAATTTGAATTTGTTCTATTTTAATTTTTAATTTTGTATATTATTATTATATATTATTTCGAATTTTGAATTCTTGCAACTATATGTATTACACAGCCTGATGATGTAGTATTTTATTTTCTTTTGTGATATTTCTTTCGATATGGTGTACTTTCAGAAACGAAGTAAGATTACGTTATGGAGAGTATAATTTTTAGTTCTTTATATCACACGTGTAGCTTCGAAAAAAAATAAAATAAAAATAATAAAAAACATAACGAAATGACGTACACTAGTTATTATCGCAAAAATGTATTTATTACACTGTTTTACATCTTACTTCTACGATACATGAACCAGTAATTGATCGTTAATTTATACATGCTTATTACCATAATGATCAAGGATTTTTTCAACCCTAACTATAATACAAAATACAATTTGTAACTCTACGCAATTGCATCTATGTAATTATGAAGTACGGATTACAAAGTTGATTGTTTGAAAAACAAAAAAAAAATTTTTTTTCAACAAAAGCTTAACTTTTCGTGTAACATACAAGATACATGAGAAATTGATAACGAAACGAAGTAATTTCCCATTTGTTTTTTCGTACAATCGTTTAAAAAAAAAACTGTCGAATGTCTAGAAATCTTCCTCTCTCTCGAAATGCCACGCGAGGATTTCTTTAACTTGACTCGGGGTGATCTCGTCATCGGTGGAACTAATTTTTGCCGCGAGGCCCCAGAGATTTGGATGTCGAGTGGCAATATTAAACTTTTCAAGATCATCATCGGTAACGACTATCACGACACTGACGTCTTCAGCCTCCTTAGAATCATCTGAATCAAAATTCATCATTTTATTCTTCTGCACTGCAGATATTTTTTTGTCAAGCTGTCTCGAATCTATTTTGTCCTTACTTATAATGAATAAATTTTTCTCAGATTTTTTATCACACGTTGCTTCTCCAGAAAGTGTGCACGGTCTGTCGGAGACTTCTCGTTTCCCATACGAATGATTACAGTTCGAATTTTCCTCCGCCTCGAAATCAACGTCCATCATCTCGTCCTTAATCAGTCTTTCAACGAAAAGCTCAACGGTAACGTCCGTAAAATTTTTCGACGAAGTCAATGCCATGACGGTTCGATCGGCGAACCAGATGTATCGTCCAACCGAGCCGTGAATTTCGCCCTTGTGCCTCGCTGCGTCTTGACCCTTCTTGAACTCGATATTGCAAAGAGCGCATATTACGTCGTGGTTCAGCAAAAAGTGATACCTGTAGAGCTCGTTGCTGGGAAATTCCTTGTCGCAGTAGGGACACGGATAGGTCTCGTCGATTTTCTCCGCGTATCTGCGATACTCGCAGAGCGAGACCAACCTGTCGCTACCCAGCATCCTGGCCATTATTCTCGTATCCATCTCGTTGCAGTTGCTCCCAATTTTCCAGCTCGTCGCAGAATCTATTTTGCTGTCCTCATCCGGGGTCACGTGGTTCTCTATCATGTGACGCAACAATTTCCCGGTTGGATACATTATCTGACAGAGTTGACAGATCTCGTCGTTCATCGAGTGAATTTGAGTCACGTGATTCCTCAGCGTCGATTTCGAAAGACAGTACAATTGGCACACGCTGCACTGGTGAATCTCCGTCTCGTCGACGTACAGCGTTGACGGGTTGGTACATTCTACTTTATTTTTTTCTTCTTCGAATGAATTCAAATTCATTTCAAGTTCAGGCTTCGAATCAGGTGCCGCAAGAGGCGCACAATTTTTCCTGGGTCTCCCTCGCTTTCTCTTTTCCACAGGACTGAAGAGAGGAACGTCTTCGAGTTTTGTGACGTCTCGCGATTTTAGAGGTATTCTCCTGCGGTCCTCGGATACGTCGGGACTTTTCAACGCGTTTGACGAATTTCCATTTTTGAAACCTCTGAAATGAATATCCGATTGCTCCGCTTCTCCGTTGCTCTTCATTTCCATACAAGTCTTTTGAAGAGAGGATTTTTTTGCTTGCTTCCCTTGCTTGGCAAAACGATGCTTACGCAGGACGTGACGTTCCAGCATCGCGTGGGTGAGGAAATTTCTGTTGCAGATCTCGCACGTGTGCGGTCCTCGATTCTCCACGTGTTTTTCCGAATTGTGAAGCCTCAGGGACATCCCGGTCGGAAAACTCTCGATGCACCTTCGACAATTGTACGTCACGACGTCCGTGCAGATGTGAACGTTGACCATCGTTACCGACGTCAGCACTTTTGAGCAGTTCTCACAAACGTGAACCATAGAGTCGTCCCCGTGCACGTAATACCTGTGCCGACTGTAACCCTGGAACAATTTGAAACTCTGCAGACATTCTTTGCAGTGCCAGTTTTTGGGTGGCTCCTCCGAGCCTTCCGAGCCATCGGGGCCGAGTACGTCGACGAGTACGGTTTCTTTGAGGCTGTCGTCGTGAAGAAAGAACAAGTGTTCGTTCAATGAGGAACGATTAATAAAATGCCGGTTGCATTTCTCGCAAGCTATCGGCATCTCGTTTTTCTTATCGATACTGAGACCTTTCTCCGTTTCCATAAATTCTGCCATCGTATTCTTCGAGCTGAGAGATCTTTCATCGATCTCTTTCGATTCACGCGTCACGGATTCATCTCTCTTTTTCCCCTCAAATTTATTCCCCTGTGAATTCTCCATCAGCTCTAGAATTACTTTCTCGCTTGTTCCGTTCGTCCCGTAGACGACGGCGACGTTCTCGTCCTCGTTCTGCTCGAGATCCATCTCGTTCCCGATTCGTTGATCGATATCGGGATTTTCTTTGCCATTCTCATCGATCGATGATTCCTGACGCTTCGTTTCGGATGTAGATTCTGAGCTTGGAGCTTTCGCGATGGATACATCGCCGTCGACGTGACGCAAGCCGTGGATCAGTAGATCCTGAGCCCGCTTGAATTTTTTTCGGCAAACTTGGCAAGTGTGGAGACTCGAGATGTAGCCGACGACCGTGAAATCCTGAGGAGACTTCTCGACGATGCTCTCTGCTGATACTCTTGAGATTGTTTCTGGAGATCGATGATTCAGGGTTAAAGTCGAAGAATTTCTCAGAGCTTTTTCTTCTTCGGGATCTGACAAAAGTTGATGCAGCACGTACTCTCGGTCCGCAGAAAAGTTTGAGTCCAAAATGTCTTCCTGAGACTCATCCCTGAACAGCGAGGACTTCCATTCGCTCGGTGGTCGTTGAGAATCTTTCCTCCTGGCCAGAGTCGATTGGGAGCTATGGAATTTTTTCAAATGCTGAACGTAGCTCTTGATCGTCGAAAATTTCGAGTCGCACCGAGGACAATCGAGCGTTGATCTGAGACTCGATCCAGTTTTTTCCATCCCTGAAAAATTGTCCAATTTATTTTCACATTTCTCTGGCACATATAACTTTTGATTTTTAACGATATTTTTGGAATTCGTTTGTAAAAATGAGACGCGGAAATCGTTCAAGTAATTTGGAATTTCGTTTGGAGATTTTTCCGCCCAACAAAGAGCCGTGTGATGCGCGATTATGTGATTATTCAGTTCTTTCAGTGTTGAAAATTTAATCATGCATTGTGAACATCCGACCGTCATCTCTATCGCTGTTTTTGAATTTTTCAGTGATTCTTCGAGTATCAATTGTTGATTATCTTCACAGGAGATCTGGTTTTGACAGGGCAAGTGATTCGTGACCACGTGTAATTTCAGATGAAACAAAGAAATGAAATAACGTTCGCACAGTGTACATTTTAATGGAGATTTCGAACATTTTTCGTTCTTCATTTTTTCTGACATTACTTTCATGAATTCGAACACTTTCAGGCAATTGTGACACGGTTCAGATTTTATTTTCTCCCCGAGAGATATTTTTTGTTCCGTACTTTTTGTATTTCCTGAATAATTGTTATCTGCTCTCTTGTTGCCAGTATCCACATTAATTGGCATCCCAGGCTCGGCGTTCTTATTCAATTTTTTTGTGTATTTCTTTTGTATGTATCGCAAGGTCTCAGTTCCATCAAATGTTTCGTCACTGCTGTCCTCTGTATCTTCAATCATTGGATCGCATTCATTTTCTTGGAGATCGCAGTCTGTTTCCAATGTCTCAGTGTCCACGAATTCTGAGTGACAAAAATCGTCGTCATTGATCAATTGCAGCGATACTTCCTCCTCCTCCTCAGTTTTTTCATCCTCTTGCACGTCATCGTTATCTATTTTTTCTTCTGGCTTTTTATTATCGTAATTTATTCGTTTGTCAGGATCTTTATCCTCGTCGTCATCCTCTTTTGTTAATTTCCTTCCAATACCGGTACTTTTCGATTCATCACCCTCTGGAGATTTTTCTTTACTTTCCTGATTCTCATTATCGACGGTTTTTGATTTTTCCTCGACAGGATTGTTAGAATTTTCTTTCGATTTTTCTTCCAAGTCGGTGACCATCTCATTCTGATTCAGGTCGTCTGGATTTGTTTTGTCAATGGTTTGATTAGCTTCAATGTAATTTTTTAAAATATTTGTTTCTTCATTTTCCTGCTCTGTTGACATTTCTTCAGAATATTCGGATTTTGATTTCCTCGAATCCAAATCTTTGATTTTTTGGCTCTCCTGCGTCTCCAAATCTTTCGGGATCAAGCTTATCCTCAAGAAATATCTCGACTTGTCGGTTATCGTCTCTTCGTCATCCTTCGACGATGGCTCTTCATTGCTGTTTGATTTTGAATTTTTTGAAATCAAAGATGATTTTGACGTCAAGTTTTCGCTGCTGTCTGATAAATTTTCCACGTTAATCTCGTCATTGGACACGGAAATTTTTTCATTTTTATTCTCTGCGATATCAGGACACTCGGTAGAAAATAATTTATTTTTTTGACTTCTTGTATTTATTCGGGATCTCGAAGCGTCGCTCGAGGAATTTAATTTTGAATCTTCCGAGTCGTGAGAGATCGTGAAATCTTTTTTCTCCGATATGTTCGTTCGAATACTTCGTTTGTTTCGAGAATTCAAACTTTTCTTTGTCGATCCCGAAGTCTTCAAAGATTCTTCAATCTGGCGTTTCTTCGACGATACGGCAGATTTGTTCCCAGCGAGTGAAACTCCACGCTCCGACGATTTTGACTGTGAATTCTTCAGCGAACTTTTATCAAGTTTTTTCCAATATTTCTGAAACTCGGAATTCTCCAATCTCGTCAGCGATACGGTCAATGTCCGCACCTGAGCATTTTTAAAATTGTTTTTCATCTTTGCATCACCGTACCGAAGCACATCGGCTTCGACGTATTGGTTCCTCGATATCTGAGATTCCTTTCTCACTCGCAGTTTTCGATTTTTAATTGACATCCTCTGTATCTTCTTTTTGGAGCTTTTCGTATTCAGACTCGAGCCAGCTATTTTCTGTTTTCTCAGGTGAGCTCGAAAATTGTTGATACTTACGCGAGAGTTAGATGTTAAATTCTGTCGCTTTTTAGATTTCTTCGGAATCACTTTGTCAGAATTTGGTACTTTTGGTTTCATCTCTACAGCCGAATCAATTACCATGAACTTGCTTCCAAAATTTTTTGCTGTTATTTTGTGATAGGATAATCGATGTTCTTCCAGTTCCTCCTTGGTGTGAAAGGAAGAACTGCATAGCTCGCAGAAAGTAACTCGTACACCAGGATGGGCGAGAGTCAAGTGTCTGTGAAATTCGTATTTATCGTCAAAGCCTGCCTTACAAATAATGCACTGGAATTCGAACTTACTTTTCGTTCGTTTTTTGAGACCTGAGAGTGTTTTTACAAGGCGACTGTGTACTTTCGCAAGCGTCGACTTCTCATTCGATCTCTTCGCTACGTTTGAATTTATTTTACTGTTCCTCAACCTGTTTGCTCTCATAGCTATCGGATGGTTTCTCTCCTCTAACTTTTTCTTCTTGGTGTTTCTACTCTTTGAATTTCCAGCGTTTGAATTGTCCGTTGAGTTAGAGCCTTTGCGACACCTCAAATTTGCATGACTAGTCTGTGGCTTGGGATTAACAGATTTCACATTTTTATTCCAAATTGGCTCCGAATGACTTGTTTCTGACCAATGAAGGGTATCAAACGACTCACGATCGGTTGATGTACTTTCAGCAAAATATTCGAGCTTGATTTTTTTCGAAAACTGTGGATCGTCGCTTCTTCGAACTGTGCCGCTTTTTCCATTTGTGGTTTCTATCTTATCGCGTATAATCGACTTTTTATTTGAGTTCAGAGTTAGCTTAATATTTTGATGACTATCATTTGGTTGGAAGGTGCAAAATGGATTCTCAAACATGTTTGCACCATCCGTCTCGAACGGTAAAGCTATTATCATGTCAGAATCATGATCATTTGTGCTATCGAATAACAATTCAGCTTCTTGTTTCTCAGATGTTTCTTCGAATCCTTCAATCTCCGGTTCTCTAGACATCATTTGAAACTTTTGCAACGAAGATGCCGGTACCAGTGGCGGTATTCTTTTCAAGGTATGTTTTATATTTTTTGTTATTTGCGAGCAATAGAATGTAGGCATTGAATCTCTGACGTTGGAAGTCACAAAATTAGCCTGTCGAATTTGAGAAAAAGAAGCGATCTCGGATTGAGCATTGAAGAACAAATTCGATAACGGTTCCATTTGAGGGACTTCTCTTTTCAATTTGAATCTTCCCTCGGAAGAATCGCATTCAGATTTTTTTTCTACCAACTGCAACGACAAGGAAGAATTTTGACAAACAGCCGTCCAAGCTTCTTGAGTTTCCAACGACCATTTATCAGTAGCGTCGACCTCTGCGACTGTTTTTGGAGTTGCTCTTTCCATGATATTAGAATCGGGACAATTGTCGGCTGTTGTGATTTTTATGTAATTTACCTCATCCTTATTTAACGTTTCTACTTCTATCTCACTTGTCAATATTTCTTCCGCAGAGTCTTCAGATTGTTGCTTGCAACTGTAAGAATTCAATATCCTTGGATGCGCCATTGCGACAGCTTTCTTTTTTTCAACAGTTGAATTACGTTTTGTGAGATTCTCACTCGTATCTCTCGTGCGTTTGAATCCAGATAAAATCAGTTTTTCTTCGCATTGTTGTACTAAATGAAATTTCTCTGTGAACAAAGGGATTATACATTTTCATCCAGGCAGCTCTTTTTGTGCTGAGAAAATTAAAATTTTTATTAAATCATTACGATGTTTGACATGAAGAAGTAAATTTTCGATGGTAGTTTTTTTTAAAAGGTATTTTTATTCAAAATTGCAAAAAAGCATCAATGTTATTGAAATTCTAACCTTCTCTAAGTTTTCGGCACAGCGTTTGTTATTGCGGTTCAGTTCTTTCGACAATGCGAGTAGAATACGTAAAGTCAGTATTTGATCAAATCGTTGCGATCGAATTAACGGGAATCAGTATACAAATTTGTAAATATACAAAAATGTTGCATTTCGACTGATTTTACGTATTTATGCGTAGACTGTTGATTGTGTGCAGCGTGCAGCCACTTATCACTTATGAATTCATCAGCATTGGCTTAAAAAAGTTTTTATTCAGAGAGAGTTCTCGAGTTTTTATGTCATAGGGTAGTGTAGAACAACGAATTCGAGCTGAGACAGATTGTAAGATTACGCTCAAGAATGGTCTTTGAATGGAATATTAGTTCCAAATCGTGCCGCCGTCGGCGCTGTCGTAAAAGCCGCGCAGTTTCTTTTCGAAAATAAACAACAAAAGATCGACAAAATTCAAAAAAATTAAATCTTACTGTAAATAAGACACGACATCTTGTCGATTTATTTTTATTACTTTCGGCGTCAAGATACTGCCGTGTCTTTAGATATATAAGTATGTACCATGTACATACGTAGCTTTGTACATATGTGTATGTGGAATCTATGCATATAATTATATCTGGTAAAAAAACTTTTTGAAAAGTAAAAAGTACGCCAAAAGTAAAGAAAAGTCGTTCCGTTATGGATCTACAAGTCAAGTTAAAAAAAATTAAGTCTAGTTAAAAAAAAATTATCTCTTGACCAAGGTGCTGAAATCTATAGCCAAGTGTCTATTTACGAAAAAAAAATTCAGTTTGGTTACAAAAAAATTATCACATGGCTAAAGTTCTAAAATATATAGCCAAGTATCTGTTAACTAACGAAAAAAAATTTTTATAAATTTTTATAGATTGACCAAAGGTATGAAATCGATAGCCAAGTATCTACAATGTGCATTCCTTTGAATTATTTCGACAATTTGTTCTAAAAAGAAACTTGGTGTGCATGGCTAATATTTATCAGTGAGCGAAAGTAAATAATTAATACAATTTCATATTGCATTTTATTGTATTCAATTCTATTTATATAAT
>JAPYYX010000697.1:0-48953 GCA_030522605.1 Cremastinae sp. B BG-2022a | reverse complement strand
CAATTATGAAAAGAAATGTGAAAAAAAAGAAAATTTTGGTGACTTCATTTTTTTTCAAAAATTTGGGGTGGCCCGCCGTGCCCCCAGGGGCCCGCCTTGTCCCTCACTCCCCTATAGCGTTTTCAGGAGGAAATAAAACTGATGTCGAGGAAAAAGTGTGTCAAAATTGACTAGGTCCGAAGGATGGGGGATTTCATAAAATAATCGACGAGGTCGATGAGGCAGGTTAACGATTCTGTGAATAGAGGTAGCAAGAGGTTGAAAGGAACACGATCCGAATTCTGAACAATTGCGGTGCATGTTTGAGGGAGAAACGATAGAATGAAGCATCAAAGGCTCCGGGGAGAATGGGACGATGATCCTCTGTTCGAGGGCTTGCCGGATTTCATGATATTCTCCGAGTTGTCCTTATAGCCTTAATCCGTCGGGCAGGGCTTCGGCTCGCCTCGTAAGACGAGGATTATTGAAGCTTGTAGAACCATTCGGTTGTTTGTTCATTGCAAAGAGTATACACTCCGTTTCTCATCTCTCGCGAGCCTCCCCGCCGCCCCCGGTATTTCGCTCGATGAATCGATATTGAACTTGGTCCGGGTGTTTTCGATAATCTCGTTAATGCCGCTCATTGTTGGCGGACGTCAAGCGAGCTCGAGCTGAAATGACGGAGGGAAAGCCTCCGGGCGTTTCTCCGATTTCGTGTCACTCTCGGACATCCCCCTCGTATCAGCCACTCGCCCTCGAGGCTCGCAAGATTATTCTTCGCGTCTGCTCGGCGTGCCTCCAAGTCCACCAAGATTTGAAGCTCTCGCGAGATTGGTGAACCGTACGATTCGGGCCAGAATTACATATAATATATACATATGCGTATACATGTATATTTTTTTCATCTACTTCAGAATTCCTTTATCCTCGAATCCTTGGTCCTTTCCTGATGGGGGACGTTTTTCACTGCCGTCCGGGCCAGGATATTCATAAATACACTCTCCTCTTCTTCTCCGTTGCTCCTCCGTCAGGCGCCGGTGTCTCCCGCCGTGAATACGCGGGACGCGCTATAACCGAAGCTTTTGGTCCCGCATAGAGAATGTTATATGGCCGTATTATACATTCGCATGTCGCGATTCTTCGGGCTTATAATAATCTAGAGCTGAGATTCATTACTGAGACGTGAGCTCAGTAAGCCGCAGCGGGAGTACCGGCGCATGTACAGCGCTCTTCAGCCTCGTGTTTCACTTCCCTAATGAATCCGCACCAATTTAAATCTCTCCGCTAGTTCGTATTACCTCTCTCTTCGTCTTCTTCTTCCTCTCACCTTCTCCGCCTTCTTTTCTCCTTCTCTCTCTCTCTCTCTCTCTTGTATCTCATTTACTCTCAACCTTTTCAACGAGCTCTTTGCAACAGCTCTATCGTTGCATCGTCTCCACGGAACGAGAGTAAGGATGTTTTCCTTCACATGCCATAAACAATGACTACCCATTTATTTTCCTTTTAATCTCTCCTTTGCTTTTGCCGTCATTTCAAGCGTAAATACCTTCCCACGTATGTTTTGTCTATCGTATGTTATTTGAATTTGATAGCATTCCTCTTCATAATTAATATTCCTTCCTTGAGCTATGTACGTAGTCCTCGGAAATAGAAATGCCGTCGTGTCTCGAGACACTTACCGATTCAGTGAGAATTCTTTTGTTCCATTAACGAGCTTTTTTGGTTGATGTAAAAAACGTGTACGTTTTGTCGCAGCTCAGGGAGGAGAAGAAAGTTTTAAAAGCAGCGAGAAAAAAAAGCACAACCCTTCGAGTTGACAGAAATTAGGGGTGCGACTTTTTTCCGGAGGCTTTTGTGGAAAACTTTTCGGTTCGTGAAATGTGACCGTCCCGCTTTATTGTTTTTTCCGTGTGACGAGTCTCTGGGGCTATCGACCGAGAGATAGAATTGTAGGATTTAAAAGAATACCCTTTTATTCTCATTAAAAAGTGAAAAAGGCTGAAATTATCGAGAGGAATATTATTTCTTGGAAGGGGTGATAAGTAGATAAGAGATGTTTTGTTGATTCAATTTTACCTGACAACATCGACTACTGAGGTATAATCAGACAGTGAAAGAGTTCCTCGCCGTGCTCGAGGTACTTCAAAAGAGAGCTTTCCAGCCTCGGAGGGCTGTGAAAAACAAGTGGAGGAATGGGTTGAAAAAAATGAAAACGTAGAGAAAAAGAGGAAAGAGAGAGAGAGAGGAAATGAAAGAGTAAGAGATAAGCTCTTACCCCCCTCGATGGAACAAAGTAACCTCATTCGATTCTTTGAGCCTAATGCGAAAAGTTTCGAAGGGTGAATGAATGGCAAAGGGAAAAGCTAATCGATTGCCACGCTTTTCGTATAAAAATCTCTCTTCGTTTTTTTTTCATTTCCGTAACGAAAACATTTTCGTAATCGTAACGCTCGTGTAATAGCGTTTTCTTGTCCCTTTCCTTTTATTTCCCTTCCTATTCCGCGCCAGCGTTATAAAAGAAAGGAGACACGTTTTGCACGGTAATAAAAATTCAACGGCATCGAGGAGAACTCGATACCCGTGGCCTGCGTTCTACCTCATTTTTATGACCACTCACGATTCCTCGAATCGCAGATTCCTGGCAAACAACAATTTATCCCACATTCTCGAAACCACACAAAATATTGTCCTTTGAAAAAAAGGAAAAAAAAGTAAAAAAAAGTAAAAAAAAGAGGAACCCAGCATCTCTTTCGTTACTTTTTATCGGTCTCGCGAATAATTCCAATTGCATTGTTCAGCAGAACGACGAGTGATTGCAGATGCAAATATTGTTTGAGCAAACATTGAAGATGGATTGTTCTTTTCTCTGCCTTTCTTGTTAAATTTTTGTTTTATATCAGTGTGAAAAAAGTTACCGAGATTGATTACACGCTCGTTTTTTTGGGGTCAATTCAGAAAGTGCAAAAGATGGCAGTGTGCACAGAATAGGAATACTGAAACGCGTTGAAAGTCAAAGTGCTCGGAAGTAGAAAGGAATATCGACTTACCAGTAGAATCGATTTGATCAACGCCTTTGGTGCTCCTTGACTGCTAGCGGGTTTACGTACAACTTTGGCTTCGTTGAAACGAACGTCAAGGACCACAAAGAGGCGGGACTCCGATCCCGCCATCCTCCTCTTTGATTTCTCTCAATCGTAGCTTCAGTTTTCACCGTTGTAAAATGAACTTGCTCTTTGCTTCTCAATACCACCTTTGCACTCCAAAGATCAACGGATTTTATCTTCGCGCGACCGTCACTCGAATTTTTTACCATTATGTTTTTAGAAAATATACTTCTCTTGTTTTATCTTTCGATTCTCATTTAAATTGACTTCTGTCCCATTTTTCTATATGTATATAGATTTCACACTCCCTCAACAATGCTTTTTATGCTGACGAAAGTTCGATCGAAAATTCCTTCTGAATAGTGTCGTTGTGACTAACAAGATCCTTCGGGACTGAGCGTCCGCCCTTGATGGCTTTACCACAAAAAGTGGGACAAAATGCGATTTAAAGCAATCGTTCACAATTTTCTTGTATCTTAATATTTATTTCTATCGATGTTTGAAATAAATAATTGTTCAATTCGAAAACTACGAAAACCCAATGACCCTGCTTCAGTCAACGAAAAAATGTGGATCATCTCTTCAGTGCAACAAAAGTTTTGATGATTTATCAGAGCCGGCGACGAGAACGGAGAAGACAAATTGCTACCCGGCACTGAACAAATGAAGACCTCGCGACGTTGGATGAAGTGCTATTGCATGAAGCAACTAATAAGATGAAGAAGATTAAGTAGGTACCTTGCAAGCCTGAATAAAGATGAGGATGCGGAAAAGCTCTCTCAAGTCACAGGCTGTGATGAAGTTACCCTGGAGGAAGCGTTTTGTTCGACGAGACGAAGGTCAGTTGAGGAGGCTGTCCCAGAGCTGCTCTTTTTTTAACAAAAAAGTATTCTCTCATCGCAAGAATATGTTGGCTATTAAGGAAATTTGCTCTTTAATTCAGCAATTAGCATTGCAAGCTGGAAAATGAGCTCAACGTGTTTTGTTAGATATTCTAATTGTACTCTTGACAGATCGTAATCAATAATCCGTGAAAACTCCGCGCTGGTGCATTATTATATATTTATAAAGTACATGAATAACCTGAAAACGTCTTATCATGTGACGTATCTCAAATGATTAAATGTCTCGCCAGTGAAGCCTCGAGCCAGCCAGGATTAGCATATTCTGCCGAACCAGAGCTGGGAGGACCGATCGAAAGTTCACTCCGGCTCTTCAGACGTTTCAATAAAATTTCAAAAATAATATAACATGTTCATTGGATTTTTTTGATGGAAATGATGTGAGAACGTTATTTCGAGGACTTATCTCTGATTGTCTGAGAATACCATATAATGAGAATTCACGAATGATATTCTTCAGCAATTTAATTCGAGCCAACAAATCAAGCGAATGGGGTAAATTTCATGGAAACTGGCTGCATGACACTTTTCATAGGGATGGCACTTTGGATTAGAGCCAGAGCAGAGTAGAGTATGTACACATTTGAGGTTATATCGCTTACAAGTATACAGGGAAACCTTATAGCCGGTAGAAGGCGGCCAACGGGATGGGGTATCTGCTTCTCCGTTCTATTCCTCTCAGAGAACCCCTTCTGTGGTCGGGAGGAATATGGTACACTCGGAGCTAACCTATGGGGCTCGTGTTGCAAACGTGAATTCACATTATCATTAAAGCCATGTTTGACTCGTGTGTACCCGGGGCTTCGACTTGTCCTGACCCCTTCTCTCCTTTCTCCCTTGACGTTTACCCGATTAACCTTTTTTCCTTGGATCTCTAAATACTCCTAACCTGCACCTGGAATCTCCGGCAGTTGAGAATGAAAATTCGAATGAGAAACGAGGAATAAAAAAATATTCTATTTCTAAAAGAGAATTAACGGTTGGAAGTTCTTCAATCGTTTTTTTTCAACAAAGAATCAATATCTTTTTGGTAAGTGATGAGAAAAGTCCGGGCCAACCTTCCACATCCTCCGATTTTCACTTAAAGTGGCGTGTTGCTAATATTTCTCGGTAGTATGCTATTTCGCGTAGAAAGTGGCCATCGTATTCTCGATGCGATATGCCGCGATGACCACAGTAATACTGGCTTTCCGGACGAGCCCTGAATTACAAGGCAGGATGGACGGGTCTGGAAAATTTGCAAGATATCGACGTGTGGCGTGGGGGTTGGAAAATTTGCAAGATATCGAGAAAGCTTTTCGTCGTAACGGCCCTACAACATCGGTAACAAATTCATAGCCCAATAACCAATATCGTGGAGGCTTGTGAAATTACAATTTTAAATCAATCTTCTCTCTCTCTCTCTCTCTCTCTCTCTCTCTTTCCATCCCTCCTCGCTGTCGTTAGAACCGAAAGGCCGAAAGATCCCCCCTCGATATTGTATAGAAACGCAAAAGCCTTCGGCTCACTCCAGCTAGAATGTGTCAGTAAAGTCGACAACGGAGTGAGATTTTTACTCTCAGGTTCTTTGCTCCACTCTTGAAAAAAGTACCGACTCTATTCTTTATAGAAAATTCGATAAAAATAACAAATTAAGATAAAACATGTGTGAGAGTGTTTGTATATTTTACAATTTTTCCCGTCGAGTGTAAACAAATTTTCGGTAGAAGAAACTCCACATTATTGATTCCGGCAAGTTCTATGAAAAGCACGACGTAGGACGCGTATACCCGCGTTAAGCTCATGGGATTTGGTCTCTCCTCTATTTCCGTCGGTGAATAAACTGCGATGCGTTTTTCCGAACACGCATACATCACTTTCAACCTTCCATGCAAGGCTGTTTGTTTTTTTTTCAAAATGCATAATTCATGGAGCAATCGATGGTTGCCGACCTAAATGGTCAAAACGCGATCTGAACTTTTACCCACCAAAAATCATAGATCTTCAATTTTAGGCTGTTTGGATAGAAATTTCGCAGTTTTTCAGTGAAAAAAATACAAGTGCATAAAGAAATTAAAAATTCGAATTATCACAGCATAAAGTGTAGGGGGAGGGGGTAAAATGGGGTATTCCAAAAATTTTCAATATTTCTAAATTTGATAAAAGTTGTAAGGAATTTTGAATTAAGGATCGCTCTCTCTCGTCCAAGTCGTCTGAGGTGACAGACGAAAAATTCAGATAAGTTTCACAAAACAATACATATATATAATTCTCTCTCTCTCTCCTTGTCTCGAATTATATCTAAAATCGCAAAAAATGAAATATAAATTCGATTAATAGATTTGTTAAAAATTATAATTATTAAAAATACACATTCATGTAATTTGGCCATTTTATAGAAAAAAAAATTGTAATAAAAAGTGATATCACAAAGTTCAACATCAAATAGTTTTTTCTTTGCAAAAACGTTATGTTTGGTGATTTGAAAAGACATTTAAACAAAAATTACATTTAATAATCAAATAACACAGAAAAGACAGAACAAGAACATCTTCTTTGTTAATGAAACATATTTACGTGACAATTAAACTAAATCATCAACTAATTACTTAAAATAAGATATCAAAGCTAATAAGTTAACAGAGGAGGTATAAAAAAATTGTTTCTTACTTTTTGGAGGGGTACCCCATTTTATTCGCCAAAAAAAATTTTTTTATCATGGCAGCTGAATTTCTTTACTTTAATTACGATTAAAATTTAAAAAAAACGATTCAGTACATTTGAATCCTTAGAATCGTAATATTTTATTATATTATTATATTATTTAAATTACGCTAAAAACATTTTTTAATTGAATTAATATATTAAAACAAATACATAACGGTTTAACATGAAATTGTAAACTGGAACATAATTAATTGAAAATTTCTGGGAGCATGCGAATCAAAAAAGTTAATAATATGATAAAGCAAACACAGAGTACTGCTGAACGACGGTCTATTTGGAAGACTACCTTTAAATTAACAAAACGGAAAAAAAATTATATACGTTTATCGTAACTGGTCTTCTCATTTATTTCCGAGCTCGAATTTTTTTTCGAGAGAATTGCTCGCTAAGGCTCTAGATGCATTTAATATGCACGTTACGCGGATAAATGTATATGGCATTACCTCCATATTGTACCGATTACCGTGCGGATTCTACCATTTTATATATCCATTAAAAAAAAGGAGGAAAAGTAGACATTGCCATTGGAAAATCGTAAAGAGAGAGAGAGAGGGAAAGGAGTGAGATTCGTGTACGTTACGCGAAGAGTATTAGAGGCTTAAGTACGTAGGACCGTGGAGCTTTTCCGCTATCGAAGTGATTTCCCCTTTAAAAGAAAATGGCTGTACGGGAGAAACAAAATAAAAAAGTATTTTTTGTTTTAGCGTTAGTACGATGGGATTTTAATGATATAATTCTCTGTGACGAGCTTAAGGAATTTTCTCTGCCTCGGCAAAAAGAGTGCGGAAACAGAGACCACTCTCGCCTCGTTATTTTTTTTTAACAAGTTGGATAAACGCCAGAAAAAAATTAGCCGGTGTTTCGGCCACTCGTTAAGAGTCCGATAAGGGTAGGGAAAAGAATAATAATAATGTCATCAAGATACTAATGCATTGCCAACTTTCTCAGTACGTTTTCTGCTTTCATTGGACGATCATCATCGAGGGCTTTTTCTGAATATTTTCTTTTCACTGCGATGAGAGCCGAAAGTAGATAAAAGAAGCTCCGCGCTTTCAGAAGTCAAAACTCGTTCTCATTATCAGGAAGCGAGTGAGCATTCAATTATCGTTGCCGTTATGGCTGTTTGATTCCAGGAGGGGCTGGCAAGAAGTGTTTAAGAGAGGACAAGGGGGAGCGCTTGTTTCTTGTTTCTGCTCGGGGATTCACGGGATTTGGTCGCGGTGAGAGAGCAAGGAATGGAAAGAGGAAAGGTACGAACCGTTGTTTCCATGTTCGACGCCATTGCAATGAGGAAGAAGGAGATGGAACAAAATCGCATTAAACCTGTTCCCTCTATTGTCGCTTCGAGGTAATTCTTTCGTAAGGGGTAGCCCGCCGCGCTTTCATTCCTCTGACCTACACTGTTTTCTGCCTTTTCCCTTTCCCATTCTGTCTTTCATCTTATCCAAGAATAAGTCCTTTTTCCCCTCTCTCTGTTTCTTCACGGCTCTTCTTTTATCTCACGCTTATGAATCGGAGAAAACGACACAATAAGGCGCGCGGTTGTTTTCTCTCTCTTATTCCTCTGTTTTATCACGGACGCAAAGACGACGCATTTCTTATCCGTGTTTCTTTATTTTTGGCTTACATATTTACGTATTTTTCACATGAGAAGTTTCAAAAATAGTTTGCCAGGAAAAATGTTGTTTCTGCTTTCTTTGTTTCCATTTCGAATCGGGCATAGAATATAGGGAGGAAAAAATTTTCTTCATGGATCTTGGGGTTTTCTTTCAGGGACGTTGAATGGTCCGAAGGAATTCTCGTGAAACGTATACATTCTCCCGGGGACTCGAATTTTGACTTGAACGAAGACTGATATGAAAAAAGAAATTCCGGCATGTTAAAGAAGATTTTTGTATTAAAGTTCATCCTGAAGCATGCGGCAGTTCCATCTGCATTCATATCTGGGTCATCTTTTGTTGAGGTTTTTGAAACGTCTCGAACTTTTGCTTCTTTCTCATTTTTTCGATAAATAATTTCTATATAAAATTCATAACTCTTGAATCTAATTCTTACTCTTTTTTTGCAAATGTTCAATGAATATAATACTTTGTATGTACCATGTACATCTATACAAATTGATCATCGCGTTCTCGAAAAGCTCAAATAATTTCGTTTACAATTATTGAAAGTCTCTACTTTTAAAATTTTCTAGACTAAACGAGAGAAATGGGGAATATATAGCAAAGAAATTGTCAATGTTGCAGTGACAAGGAAAAAGGTTTTGTATATTTTTTTGACTGTGCTAAGCCAAAAGAAACAGTGTATGGATGCATGCACATGGAACGAAAAAAGATGGGTTTGAAAAAAGGAAGTGCATGAGTATGTGTGAGAGCGGGAGAGAGAGAGTGAGAGAGAGAGAAAGAAAGAAAAAGGGAGAAAGAGAGGAAGCAAGCGGACCGGTGCAATAAAAAGGAGAGCTGGCGCGCCTCCTGTAGCCATGAAATATTCATCCGGAATCGAGAAGCGGGCCCACTCTCTCGTCCAGCACTATAGGAAACAGGGGTGCAAGCTTCTACCCCCTTCCAGGATTTTACCTATGAAAAAGAGCGAGCATCACTTTCACTCCCTCTACTATTCGAAAGCTCGACGCTTCCTCCTCATCGACGCGCAACGTCAAAAAGGGACGGAAGGTCAAAGGACGCGAACCCGTTTCATCTGAATTTTTCACCCGAGTCAATGGACTCTCTTCATTTTTTTTATCGAGCGACGATCAATAAGCGAAACTTATCTTCGTCCGCTTTATTTAGAAATGAAGGGTAACGCGCTCCGTTTCGACATGTACGATAAGCTTAGCGCTCTCTGTGTGGGTAACGATCCGATTTGGTGCTAAATCCAACACGAGACAGAGGGAGATCATTATCACGCTTTTATTATCGTGTCACGCGATCCCGTGTCCTACCTTCTCTGCGATATTCAAATATACACTCGAGAATTGCCACTCGTGAGCTTTAACACGAGTTGAGAATTCACGCCGAAATCCTTATTTTCCCCGATCGAAAGTTAATAGCGAAAAAAATGGAGCAGTGATCGAGATGCCAATCATCGTGAAAAAGCAATTGCATTTTTTTTCAACTTTTATTATGTTCATCGGAGAAGGATTCATACATTTTCGGCTGATTTTTTTACTCTTGTCACTGCGCAGTGAAGATTTCGAGTTCTATTAGACTAATTAGCACAAGAGTATTTTCCATGTTCACGTCGACGGACGTAAATTTTGACGTACCGTTTAAAAGACGTCCGAATATACTAACGCAACCTCAGCGATGTATAACATTCGTATGTGTTTTTCGTCGGTAAAAACAATATATTTTTGAGAATATATAATGCAAAAGGAGAAAAGGTGATAAAATGAGCGGGGAAAAAAGCGGCGAGAGAACAGTGGCACACAGGGACTCTCGATTTTTTCGGACGCGACGCCTTATGATTGTAACAAAGAAAAGGATACGAAATAAGTGCCAGTTGTGGGGAATGTCCACACATTTCTGGAATGACAATATTTGCGTTCCTGTTTTCGAAAAAGACGGAGAGTCGTCTTGACCATCAAACAGAGCTGACGAAAGAGTAATTTGTATTTTTTGTCATTTTCAATATAGGAGACTTATCATTTTTTTCATACATTAAGGTGATGTTCAAATGTCCTATATCGTGCAAAATCGAACCTTGCTATTTTCTCTGGAAATAAACAATTTTCGAAGAGAAAAAAGAGTCACGTTGTAGTCTTTCCATTGAAGAATAATGTGATTCTCTTGTTTTTTCGAAAATATCGAAAATCTCTGAGAAAATAGCAAATCCGTTTTGCTTCTGTCCCTCTCGCACTCGCGTAGGGGTTAAACATCCCCTTAAAAAGAAAATCAAGTTATTCACAAACTCCCGCAACCAAAATTCTTATGATTTTTATTAAATTTATAAATAATCGACTACGTATATTGGTGCGACAGTAAAAAAAACGCTCGTGAGTCCTCGACGTTACTCATTCGCAAAGGTACCCTACTGTTTTCCTTTTTCTCTTCTGTTTCACGCTTCAATTTTTTCTCCGCATTTCTTTCATTCAAGCGATTGTGGATAAAGGTCTAGCGTGACTTTATTATGAATACTCTCGCTGTGCACGCGTGTACATCATCTCTTTTTGTCTGACAAGCAGTACACATAGATCAATATTTAATTGCACCCATCAAGCTTTTCACTTAACAGTGCATGGCTGCATCATTTCGAATCGGAAAGTACAAAAAAATCAGAATACGGAATCGAGGTTCACAATAAAAAAAAAGAAAACACGCAAGCAATTTGCATGCGCCGATGACAAAGAGGAGACCCTCCTATATTGAATTTTTTTCACGAATTTATACTAATTAAAGATTCCATATCAAATATGTTTTCATTCTGGAACAAATATTCAAAAACAAATATTCACTCATCGTGATTTTCATCGTCTTCCCTGATGAGCGAAATATTAATTTTCTGGCTGAGAAGAATGGTATGTACTCTGCGTACTTTTGATCCAGCACGGTTCTTCTTCGGTCATCCGCGCGAAAATATTTGTTTTATTCACTCCCAACCTTATCGTGAATTATTAATAGCGAGGCTTGCTAAATAATTTATTTCATTTATTCAAAAAATATGGTACGCTTGAGGCAACGGGATATTTTTTTGACAAAACGAAGAGCTTGACGATACTCGCGGTTAAAAGGTATATATACATAGATATGTATAAAGAGATGCTGTGTGCTCGAACAAACTGAGATGGAATGAGACACATTTTTTCTTCTTCAAGTGACAGGAGAAAAGACTTCTCGGGATGGCGATACCGTGAGAAAAAAGATGGAAGATTCAAAAAACCTCTGGGTTAAGCAAACCCTCCGGGGTACATATTTTCAGCTCCGGTCGTTTCTCGTTCACGACTCTCTTTCCTTCTTTCCATCTCATGAACCCCTGGTAAATTACAATCTTAAGCTGACGACTCGCTCGAACGAGGAAGGAAAAAGTGTCAACAAGCCTGGCCCGTCGAGGACAGAAAAATTTTCTTCTCCTCGAATTTTCATGATTTTTTTAAAACCAGCGGTTCTTGCCACTCTAATTTTTTACACCTTTCATAAAATATCGAAATTTTATTCTGTACTTTGATCCTTGGTAAAGGGGATGAAAGATGTTAAAAAGTTTCGTCCTTTAAAATTTTCAGACTCGAAAAAAAAAAAAAAAATTCGAAAAAAATTGAATTTAAAAGAGTGAGAGAAACAGGAACAGAGCGAAAATGGATATTGTTTCTTTCGGAGAGTGGCTGAAGCCTTTGACCCAGTTGAAAATATGACGAAATGCGTAGTCAAGAGGTCAGAGGACATTACTCTTCAGCGATGGAAGTTGCGGCAGAAAAAATGCTCGTCGGCTGAAAACATGGAGCGCGAATAGGTATAGGCGGAGACGGCAGAAGGGAGAAGATTGTATCGACGAGTGCGTTACCAATATACACAGGTCGCGCTCGTGGACGAAGCGCTTTCGGCAGATCGTAAATTTTTTTTTGAACGTCATAGCGGCGCGGGCGAGCGAGAGTAGGATCGGAACGCGCCCCTTCCATTCAATTCTCTCGGCAATGTCGAGACTGGAAAGGTTTCCAGCTGTCCACGGTATACTGTCGGTTATATACAGAAATTGAATATTCACGTGGTCGAACCGCACTCTAGTTTGGCCGGCGGTATAGAGGGGCGGAGGGGTCGCGATAGAATAGGAAAAGTCTCGCAGCAGATTTTGGCTAAAGCACATGGGGCGGTGCTTCGATGCGCTCAGTGTCGCAACACTGGACACGCATTGTATTATTGTATGTAAAATTGGCCCGAAATAGGAAGGCTGATTGTGGATCCGCGATACGACGAGGAAGCTGAATCGATAATTAATGGGATAAGGGGGGTTAAAAGTGGATAAATAGATATTCCCGGTTCCTGAGGTTGCTCAAAATTAGATCCTGGCGTTGGGTTACGTGTCGCGTGCCACTGACTCGTCCTCTCTGTTCTCCAGGAGCGCTCTTTGTCCGGAACAACTCTCGCTCCATTAAAATGCCTCGGAGGAAACACTTCGAAGGATCCACCGATCGAAACTTGTTGAATAATTAAATCTAACATACCCCATCTATATTCGGATTGCGGGATCTAATCGCTCGCGCGTTCCTCTGCGAGCTCCACAGCTATACCCAATACAAAATGTATCCTCATCTATATCTACACGATTCCCAATCTCTCGGACTCTAAAGCTTTAGGAACATTTGTTAAATTCTCGAGGCCTCGATGAAATACTCCTAGCACCGACACTTAAAAAATATGGAACAAAAAATGAACTCTCAATGGCGAATAAAAAATGTCGGTAAACACGTTTTAGTGTATTTTCGATTAAGAGCGACTGTCTGACATAACATGCCATTTTTCTCCCGACTCGTGTCTTTATGACTTTCCGAGCATAATATTAACCGACGGATCCCTGTTCTCGATTCGTCTAGAGCGTTATCTACCGCTAGGATATTTCCGTGAAATCTTTCCAGTGAAACGCCTCGTAATGAAGTGGATCGTAAATCGTCTCAGGAACGTCTCGACGCGGACTATAACGTCGCGCGATAGCGCGAGAAAAAAGCTAGGAAACGATATTCAAGCGCGTCGAGAGCTTCTCGGAAAAAATAGATACAGGAGAGGAGAGACGGTAATCCGATGGAACGCGCGGATGTTCGAGTCGTGCGGATCCTCTGGAAAAGTAGGATTGGTGTGTTGAAAAAAAAGAAGAGAGAGAGAGAAAAATAAAGGAGCAACGAATAACAGGTCCAGCAGGAGTAAGCTTTCTTTAAAGGGGTTTCGGTGGTCGGAGAGCGAGCCTCGGAACGAAAGTTGAAGAGGGAGAAAGGATTCCGTTGGCCAAGAAGGATAAGGACCTTTTGGTACAGGCCGAAGGGAAGAGAAGGGAGCGTGATATAACGTCGGGCGAGAAAACGACACGCTATCAAGCGAGAACACTCCAGTGTGTTTTCCACGGGCTTGGAAGTATCAGCGGAAAATACACCAGTGCATCATCAACAGATAAGCCGCTTAGGTCGCCTCTTATACGAATGATGCTGCTAGCAATCTCCGTGGCAGCGTTTTTCCTTCTAGATGTTTCCCTTCCTCTTCGCGGTTTCTCCTCAATGAATGTATACGCCATCTTTCCTTCTCCTCCTCCACCTCTTCCTCTCATTCCTCTACGAGCGGAGTTACTCTCGCAGAGTTTCCCCGTCATGATCTTTTTTGGGAGACGTAATGGCGTCTCTTGCGCGCTCTCCCCATCGCGGCTTTTCTCCGCGCTTTCTTCAGGGTCTTGACAATTAAGCCCAAGCATGAGATTTCGGTAGGTTCGAAAGTCAGATTCTTCGTTGAGGTAGAGAGTTTGTATTTTGACGACTCAAAGAGGAAACTTTCTCGAAATCGTTAAAGTTGAGAGAGAGAGAGCAAGACGTATAACTCTCGTCAAGTTTTACTCTTGTGCGTCCTTAAAAGATTTTTCGCAATTCTCTTGCCAATATTTCTTGTCGATAATTGGATTTAGCGGGAGATCTGTTGTGGCAAAATGTAGGTCGCGGTAGACCAAAAAAGAGGGAAAAATCGGATCGAATTCAATTACATTTAAGATCTGATGTACCTGTCGACCAGATAAAGAAACCTAACGGAAATCCAAGCCTCTTCCAATTAATCGTCCTGACGACTATTTTCGCTGGTTCTATCGGTAATCTATGTTCTGCGAGCGAGCTAAAGAGAAGAGAAATCAAACACAAAAGAGCCGCGAGGTTTACGCTCAGTGACCGTAAATATTGTTAATGTGCATGTATATACACTCGAGAAATGTTTGCGTCAAGATTTAAAAATAATTTTGATAAAAACACAAAAGTTTGGACATCAAAGAATCCCCATTATCAATGAGAAAACATCGAGAACAATAATCGAGGTGGATGGAAGAAAACTCTCTTTGCGATTCTTCTTGACATTCGAGCTCGGGGGAATTGGACGTTTCCAGGGAGTTGAGAATAAGAGCCAGTAAAGATAGAGGAAAGACGATGGAAGGGGTTGAAGACGAATGGGTCGAGAAGTCGGTACGAAGCTGAAACGTTAAAATGTGAAGGAGACTCCGCGGAGTCGTATCCTCGCTTCGGGGGCTCGAAGACGAAGCGAGAACGGAAGAGACAGGTGGCATCAAATTATTGCAAACAATTAGGTTTAATGAGAAGGTTAACGTCTGCACGCCGTTCGAGGAAGGCTTTCTCGGTACGCTACCTCGTTTTGAATCCCCAGTAACCTTGGAGCATCAACCGTTGATGCAAATTCGTCGACGCCGAGTAATTAGCAAGCACAAAGTGTAGTTGTCGTCGACGTCCTTGACAAGGCTTTGACTACCCCCGGTATGGTTCAATATTCTCAAGAATTTCATCAGCTCCTGCGACCATTTTCGATAATAACCCCCAGAATTAATTGATCGATGCATGATCAATGAGCTAATTGTTTTCGTGCCCTCTGTCAATAGTCGGCAGGATTGCCCGCGCGAAGATAAAACCTTCTCGACTCTGTCAACCTCATAGTCGAGTTATCTCGCCAGAATCTTAATATCCTTCGGTTAAGAAGGGTCACGGAGGAATCTCGCCAAAATTGCTCCGTTTATTTTTAGGGTTCTCACTTGGCTGGCACGGAGACGATAGCTCTGCGGGCTCCAGGCGCGAGAGGCGATATTGTTAATAGCAAAAAATATAGCTCGCCTCGTAAAGCGGCCTCTCAATGACCGTTTCTATATATACCAGAGTCTTTATGGGAAACGTTGAAAAAATTTTGAAGATTAACAAACGAAATATAAGCAGATTGGAATAGCTCTGAGGATGAGCTAATTGCAAGTGTCGACTGAAACCGCGCATGTGTCTGTGGAGCCGTCTTTGAATCCGCTCGAATGTTACATATTCTCTCTTGACTCTGAAATACACGTGGCTATATACAGAAGAAATTTAATTTACGTCATATCACGCTCGCTGGAGGTTTTTTTTCCTTTTTTCTTCTTTTTCTCTTCCGTGTGCATAGGCACACACGGGCTGAACGAGAAAATATGTGCACACGAGAAAAAAGCGACGTCAAAGAAAAAATGGACAAAAAAATCAGAGACGAAAAACTCCTCTCTGCCCGTTACAGAACGATTTTACACGTTTTTTGAAGAGAGAACTCGTCGAAGGAGGTCAGTATGACCCGCCCGGTTTTTTTACCCGGTCTGAGTACGCATATATAACTTTTCTACTGGCATGCCCATTGTGACGCGTAAACAGCCGCGCGCTGTTAGTAATAATGAATAAAAATTCATAATATGTTGTACACGAGCGATGAGATGTATCATCGCGTACATATTCGGGGCGTCTGTATTTTTTTCCTTCTATTTTTGTTTGGTTTTTTTTGTCTGCTCTCGGCTGCGCCAGGAAGCTTGGCAGGGACGCGTTCATTCCCCAACCACACCAAGAATTTCAACGAAAACTGCTCACGTGCGCGTGCACTCCGCCGCTATACAAAAAGTAGCGAATGAACATTTGTTGAGGCTAAAAGTGTTCTCCCACCCCCTCGGTCCCTTTATTTCCATTCTTCAAGGGAAATTGTAAGTCGAAAAGAATCTCATTTGAATCGTTTCCCGATAAAGCGCACTTTTCATCTATTAAAATTGGAAAATAAAATAAGTTAAGTCACGGAAATTCCGTAAAAATTTGCAAGCTCATTTTTAGTTGCCAGATCGGATTGGCTGAGCCGGTATAAAATGGAAAATTCTACGTATACACGTGAGCACGATTTTGCTTATAGTACATTCGAGATTGAACGTACTGAAGCAAATTTCATGAAGCACATATGGCCAGTAGCGTTGCCACGGTGCAAACTCAAAAGAGTAATACGGATAAAAGCGGGGCTTCCCGAGCAAGCTCTGCTCATTCGGTAGGAAAAACGTATGAAATTCTGCAGAGGCTCTTTTGTACATCGCAAATGCAGAACATATGTGTAGGGACAAGATTTTTTTTCTCTCTGCGCAAAAGAACGACAAGAGCTCTACAAAATTCGTCACTACTCGCGTGTCCTCAGTTAAATATCCATACGTCGAGGATTGCCGTGTCACAATTCCGTCAAAGAACGTCACTCGGGTAGCCGAATTTTCCAGAGATCATTCGGAGAAATTGACACCGCTGATTACAGCCGACATTTATTTGCTCATATTCAAACGACCTGCACCTTAATTTTATGCCCGATGAGTTTTCTTCTCATTACGATATTGAAGAGTTATTTTTCAAAATTCCTGATAATGAAAATATCATTACGAGGACATTTTTTTTTCTTGATGCTAATGGAAAAAAAAGAGAACAATAATCTTAACAAATTTAAGTGAGATCAGTCAATCTGACGAGCTAGTCGGAGATTTTGATGTTTCTCCCAAGAACTTCAATAACGTGACCCGAAGAAAATTTGTTTCGCCATTGGAGCTCTCGATTTCGTTACTTCAAACTCTCGTTTGACTCTGAGGGGAAAAAGTACACGCTTCCTGTTGCCTCCTCCGCGTCGCATAAATCGAGAAATAAGAGTAAAAAACAGTCACTCCGAATGTTTTCCATTTGTGCATGGTGCGAGAAATTTCTTTTTAGCTTTTCCTTCCACTTTCGGCGTTTTTCTTTTCCTCATTTTTTTTCCGTCACCCGGTTGAGCAAAATCGATGGAGCTCTGAGGGTAAATCGGAGACATGTCGCTTGAACCCCCCGTGATATCAAAGAGCAAAGGAAAAGCGACTAGAGTGGGAAGAGAGAGAGAGAGAAAGAGAGAGAGAAGAGTCCCGTTGTTCCTCCTTTGTACCTTTTGCATGTTTCGTTACTTTCTTCTGACTCGTTTATTCAGCGCGGAGGTTTTGCAAAAAAGAGGGTCACTTTGGACAGCTTCGCATTTCGATTTTTTTATTTTATCCATGCGCGCTTTGACCCGAGGCAGGAGCATTTTTCCGCGAGGTGCGAGAGGATACTTTTTTATTTGACGGAAGAAAATAACGTTCACCGGTTGATATAATTACGGAAAAATGGGAAAACTCTCATATCGATATTTAATAAGGTTTGACGTTTTAATCTCGACGAAACACGAACCGACTGAAATTGGCATAAACGATTTTTCAAGCATGATAAATTGTAAATTATGAAACAATGCTTCGGATTCTGGTGGGAAAAAAGGCAGAACAATAATGCACCTTGGCTTCCTGTTTTCCATGCTCAACGATTAATTAATTACACGTTATATATCTATAGAAGCAGGTCCCCCTATACACAGACAGTTCTGGCAAACCGGAAGGGAGGTATTCCTCACGGTCGTCCCCGTGCGCGCCCGTGTGGCCTCTTCGACCGAGGTCCAACATGCGGAGAGATTAATTTGCTGGCTACTGACGGCACGACTAATTGATCTATGCCCAATGGAAAATGCGTTATCGACCCTTTCTCTCTGCTCGCTTCTCTCCTTCCTCATCCCTTTCTCATATATTTTTCGCAATGGACCATCCAGGAAGAGCTATCTCCTTTTTCTCCGCTCTCTCGCTCTATTAAGAATGATAAAATAGGAATATATTTTGGGATATACGCATGCTCGAGAAAAGTTTTATCGTCGTTGTAACGAGGAATTCAGAGTGGATTGTTTTATCTGGCGAGTCTTTCATGAGCTCGGGAGACGAAAGGATAGTAGGAGTGAACGTCCATTTATCATAGACCGATCGTTACTACAGAGAATTGAATAGTTTTGCATGGAAACTTCGTGTGCTCTCGTTCGAGCATTCGTTTTTCAATATTTTCCAGCGCAGGATCGCGTCCAATGGCTCGAACTCCTCTCCTCTCGAGCAGGGCGTACTCGACGATCGACAAACATTCCCCTCCTTTCTCGTTCTCTCTTCCGCCACGGCCCCACGACGCTCCATTTCTCATTGTTTCGCATGTTTTTCATCCCCCTTTGAAAATCACCCCCTCTACTTCGAAACGAGCTCGGAGAACTTGACCATCAACTTTTCCCGAATTCATTCGACGCTCGGGCACCTCGCTCGTCGGATAAAAATATTCAACCATTATTCGCCCTAATTCTTTTATACGCTCTTCATCCGTGCTCTGGCGGCCGTCGAATCGATCTTAATAAATCGCAAACTTGTCAGCCCGAAGTTGTTATTTTCAGCAAAAACTGGGTGCTCTACAAAAAAATATGTACCTATATATATATATATATATATATTTCATCGATCGCGGTAAGAAAGATTGCGGCAATTGTTTTTCGACGAAAAAATAAATAACCTGGGAATCAGGATTGAAAAAATTTTGTAGAAATTAATTGCCGTCGTGGATAAGACAAAAGGAAAGGAATGGTCACTCCGTGGAAATTGAGGGCCATTGCTGAGAGAAAGAAATGGAAGAGTGGAATTGATAGATCGATATCGCTGATCCACGGAGCTGAAACGAGCTCGGAAGCTTGCACGTAGAAAAATGAAAAAAAAAAAATAAAATAAGAAAATAGAGGAAACGGAGACACAGAGGATAAAGATATAGGATAAGAACGAAAAAGATTCCAGTGATATTGCTTGGCACACACCGCAGATTGCCTCGATCTAATGGATAGGACATCCTGCACAATTATTGATAAGATTCGATGGGGATTTATATTAGCCAAGCTCCACCAGCTGCAACTGTACATACAACTACCGCCTTTGTTCTACCCGCTTTAAAAATAAAATCACATCATATTGATCAGCCCCATCAATGCAGAATAATAAAAAGAAAATTGAGAGAATTTACGAGAGTAGATGCGAGAAAAAATCTTATTGGATCAAGGGAATTCCGCAAATGACAAATAATATTATTTAAAAAAAATGAAAATCCACGAGTGAATCGATGTTTGATTCCCACTCTAGTATTTTTGCCTCTTTCTGTGATTCGCTTTTTATCGTTTCTCATCTGATCCAGTTAATCGAAGATCATATCGAAAAAATTAAGTCGCGTCTGTTTTTTTTTAATCAACGTTGAAATCGTTCGAGAATATTTTTCATGGTCCTTCGGATTCGTCTGTTATTTTCGGTTTTTTTTCGATATAATCAAGAATGTTTCTTTGCAAGTATAATTCGCGAAATATGTTCATAAATAAATAAAAAAAATACATTTACCCTGGTGAGTCAACAAAAAAATGACAAGCATATTTATGATCAGGAAGGTGACAGGTTGTTTTCGGGTTTTCTCGAAGGGATCTCGATAGAGATACCAGGGTTGGAAAAAGTTGCTGTTTCTTCTGGTCCATTCGAAAGAAGAATCCGGATCCCGGAAAAAATGGGCTGTAAGTCTTGTCCAGATTCTTTTCACGCGTGAAAAAAAAGACTGGGGTAGTCGGCCGACTTTAGTTTTTAAACTCAACGCACGGAGATATTCCCCTTCACTCCTACTTTTTTCAAGATCGGAGCTCGTGATTTATACAGGTCGATTAGGTCAACACGCGATTTATCTCGAAGACATTCGATCGAATAAGAAAATTCACAGTGACCCTAAATTCCATTCTTGGAAGGGGATGAAAAGAACATAGGGGTGGATTTTGGAAGCGTCAGAGAATAGCCTTGTCTACATAAGGGACGAAAATGAAAAATGTTACACAGTTTGTACCTTTTCGGCATAAAGCGATTGCAATGGATCCTTCGGAGTACTCGGGAGATTGCTATCGGGGCGCGGAAAAAGCGCTGGTAGTAAAGAAAGAAAAAAAAAGTAGGAAGGACACGGTAAAGGATATTCAGACAGTGACCATGTCAGTGGTGAGTAAAGGTGAAGAGAAAAAAAATGGAGGTTAAAAAAGTTTGTCTCTGCCGGCAAGCGAGTGCAAGCGAGAGAGACAAAGATGAGAGGTATTTCCTCTTCCACGCTGTGCTTAACGTATCCAGTGCTTTGAGACGACAGAGGATTATTCCTCGCCGCACATTTTCTCGCTATTTCCTGGGTTCGCCCGGAGCCTCAAATTCTCGCGAATCTCTCCGAACGCTCGGCCTGTCGCGCGTTTTTTGTTTCCTCATCGCTACTTTTAGCTTTTCGTACATCGTCCTTCTCGTTCTTCAAGTTCTCTCCATTATTCTGTATCCTTCGCGGTGAAGCGACGGCCTCGAACGCGCACATCGGGCTTTTGCTCCATCGTTTTCCGCAGCGCAACCGCAGCCATCTTTTTTCGCAGCGCGAGGTAAATGTCCGAGACCAGGGAAGCTCACTCCGCTCTTTGCTTCTCGAAGGGATTAGAAGAGAACGTTAATTGTTCATTCAGGATCCTTCTTCCAGGCCAATAACTTCTCCTCCTTCTTGATTCCACTGAGAAATTTAACCTCCCTTTGTACGGTAATATTCTGCGAAATTTTACCTTATCTCTTTTGACTGGCGTTTGCTGGGATATTTCACCGGGAACAAAGCGGGCTTTGAAGTCCCTCTCATCGGTATGAGGACGAGTGTCCTCGCGCCGACGGCAAAAACGAACTGATTTAGGGTAGAAAAAAGAAGCGCGAGGCACGCGATCTACGAATGTCTGAAACTGACAGACTCGACGTATGAGCCTGACGGATCGTGACGTTTTTACCTTTTTCACGTTGATGGTCCGTATTTTTTTCAAAACACTAACCGGAACTTCGTTCGGTAGCGGCGCTCTTCGCCACTGGAGAAAATACAGCTTTTAATTTGGCCCGGATATTTATATTCGCAGTAGCGGACAGTAAAAGCGTCCAGAGCTGGTTTATCGTGTAGCAGCGAGTTCTGCCAAGGCTTGCCCAGGCGGGAGGAAAAGAGGCTAAAACTATGGAATATTATTCCGGGCATGCGTTCCTTTCGTAAACAGGAGTACCGGGACGAAATACTCGGATGAAGGAGGGTCAGCCCGAAAGGAGAGGCAAACCGAGGGAAGGGAGAAGAGGCGAGTACAATTTCCATTTGGTTTAATGTCCCTCGTGTAAGCTGCATCGTCGAGAACGTGTACTACGACTGCTACTCTTTTTCGCATTCACGTTCCTCTATACACTTTTCTCTCTCCATTTAAATACACATACCTGTACGGTGTATACCTTTGTGTAGATTCATTTCTCTCTTTCTTTCTCCCTCTCTCTCTCTCTCTCTCTCTCTCTCTCTCTCTCTCTCTCTCTCTCTCTCTTTCCGTCGTTTTCCTCTATCTATGTACTCATTCGACCGAATATATATTTGAGCTATCCAGAAGCATCTCGGGAGGTAATATTAAAATTGGAATGTCCGTAACACATTAAATCTACAATCGAATATTAAACACGCTCCATTGTATGTACGAGAAACTGAACATTTTACATTTGAATATTTCGTACGAAAAAAATTAGGGTCAGTTGAAAGATTGCATTTTCTGATAAAAAAAAACGTCTACTCCGCAGAGAATATTTATGCTAGACCCTTCATATTAAATCGATGAAGAACAGTCTTTCAAATGATGATCGATGGCCCATTAAGAGTCTACTCATCAAGTCTTTCAATTTGCGAAAAACCAACCATGGAATAAGTGTTTAAAATTCTATCGAAAAGTAAATCTCGAATTTTCATTTAATGCAAATAGAGCTGAAAATGAAAATCAAGATTATTTTTTTATATATTCAACACTGTTTGAAACGTGAAAAATTTTCGCCTGTCCGCATTGACAGAGGTTAGAAAAAGTAAAATCTCAAAGTGGGGTGGGATGAAGGAGTTGCCAACCTCGAAAAATGTCACATTCCAGTTTTGCGCTCGTCGTCCGTGAAGGCTTTGGTATACGCTCTGGCACTTTGCCCACTTTGCTTTATACGCTTCCGTCACGCTCCACTCTCGCGGCTCTTCTTACCTCTGGGACCACGCGCCCGAGACTGCTTTTCCTTATTTTCGAGGATCTTGTTCTCAGGATGGCGCTCTGAGGCGTTAGCTGAAAAATCGAAAAAATAAGAGACGACGAAATCGGTCTGAAGCGACATTTTTTAACTAAGCGCTAAGCAATCGGTTCAATATGTTCGTTTTGATTGATGTCTTAAAGTTTTAGAGACAACCCTTCGAAACGTTTCGAGCAGCGAACATTTTTATTGTAGAATTTCCGATAAGAAAAGTACTCGAATGAATGTCACTTCAGAAATTGGAGAGTCCTGGAAAAATTTTCTCAATGAAACGCAAAACGGTAAATAAAAATTTCCCGAAGTAACTCAAATTATCTGTGACGAAGTTGGCGCAAAGTTTTCAGCGATCCTTCGTCTAACGTTCTCGTCGCATAAATTCTGTTGGTCCTTCGACCTCACATTCATATTTCACGAGTCTGGCCTGTCGTTGCATCTTGCCATAACGTTTCTCTTCGTTCCGCGCGTTCGCTCATATCGCACGTAATAAACTCCCTCCCATCAAGCTGCGAGCGCATGGAACCGCAAGGAGAGATCTATATCGGATGAACATACAGCGATGTAAGGCTGCATTGATCGTGTTTCCATGCATGTAAAAGGACGAAACGACTATATGGAAGCAAATGTAAGCTTTTAGAATTTTTTTCTATATCCAAATATTTTCTTTGCACGATTTCGTTAATGAACACAACAATCTTGATTAGTTGATGAATAAAAAATGTTTTTCTCGATTATACCTTCAAAATGAAATGTTGTGTGGGTGGTTCTGAAGTAACATACCGTGATTCGGGTGAAGCTTGTCGAGTGCTACACATAACGCTTTCAGCGACAAATTGCTGAACGCTTTAGGGTAGCTTTTGCTGACATTTAACATAGTGTACAAGCGTTTATACACGTATATTCGACGAATGCATCTACATATCCAAGAGTATGTACCAAACCAATCTCACTCGACATTACATCCACCCACGCTCTCAGCAACGTGTTCCCATTCATCCCGCAATGCTTGGTGTTCGACGTATTCCTGGCTTGACTTTCGTATTTACAAAATTAATCGTAAATTGCACCAAAATTCTCGCGGTCATTCGACAAACTTCAAGTTGATTGAATTCCTTGACGGAAATCGATTTACCGGAAACTGTCACGGAGCACGCAATAATCATTCACGCATATGGAGATGAAAATGGACAATTTCATTCCGCGTGTTTGGTGTCCAAACCAAAGGCGAGAGTCATTGCAATTCAGGGGTGGGCTGGCCTTGATGTCTTTTTTTCTCGGTGAAGAAAAAACCGACGCTTTTCCACTCAATTAAGATCGACCCATCCGCAAAAATTACACGCTTTCTTAACTCCGAATGAAATGAAGGTTAACATTGTGCACAGGTGTTGAAGGTCACTATTTTGACCTTGTCAATTGGAAAGTTGAAACATATCCACACGCCTGGAATTTTGTGACTGAGGCTTTCAAGGCTTGAGGCAAGCTTTTCGTAACGGTAGCATAGCGTAGCGTCAGAGGTTTCGAACAATCAGTTTACTCTGTATGCGGCTATGTCACGATGGAACGTCAAATCAAAGCCAATGCTACTCTTACGAAAAGCTTGTGTGTTAGCCTTTTACATAAAACTTCCCAAAGTCGGTCAAGCGTAAAGAGGTTCCGGGATTGCAGAAAAGTCTAGACAGGTCAGTGTTTATACATATATATCTAAAATTTCAACTTACCCTTATTGTGGTTACGACTTGCGTGTGTAACACGAGTTGCGATGATATTGCCATTAGAGTCGGTAGCTGGTCCTTCTGTGAAGTATGGGAAACCTCAGCTGTCCCTGCCATCGCTGAAAACCTACGCTCTCCGTAACCAAAATATGGTACTACTGTGTTTCAATTAAAACGTTTGAAAGTCTTGCAAAGTTTAGACGGTGCTGGGCGTTAGTCCGAGCTTGCCCCTTATCTACCTTAAACGATGTTTCATTGATATGCATTACGCACCGGTAACACGGAGATTTTCCCGAGAGCGCAAGCGGGACGTGAATGGCTTTATTCAGACCAGAATGACACATTCTAATTATCCCAATGGAATCTGCATTATATAATTCGAAAAGAGGATAGACATTAACCTTTTATTAGATTGCCTGGTGTAATTTGGGTATTTTTATTAAAAGCATGTGGGAAATAAAAAATTTTAATCCCACGCTATTTTGACGAAAAAACGAGGAAAGTTTCAGTGACGAGTAAAAAATTCTTTCTCTTAATTCCGTCGGCGAAGGGATCGACAAAACGAGAGGGAACGAGAGAGCGAAATGAAAGAGGAGAAGAACAGACTTGTCGGAATGGCTGATGGCAGGGTGGATCGTGACTCGTTTATTCGTCCTACCGAATTGGAAAAATTTCGAGCGAATTCTTCCTTTTCGCTTATATAGCGCGAGTTTTTCCTATACTGCAGTACAACGTTTTTTTCCTCATTTAAAGCGACGATGTAAATTGGGTCACGAGACGTCTACAAAGCATTCCGACGAAATGGGCTCTACCTCTTCCATTTCCATTTTTTGTTATCGAATCTTAATTATCTGACTGGAATTACGATATTTCTTTATCGACAGAAATCTTCGTCAGGTGCAAAAAACAACAAGAGAATGAAAAGTACAATAAACATGGCTATAAGAAAGATAAACGATATTCGATTTTTCTTCGAAGATAAGAGAACCAAATCTAGAAACTGAGGGTCGTCGTTTGGTATGCAGTTACAATAAACTTGGATTGAAGTAATCCAACGTAACCGGTGATACTATTTTTTCGTCTATTTTCAAAATGAGGGTCGCGAGGACAGCGCCCAGAGACGAGATAGATTCAAACGATAAAAGAGAGAAGTAACTTAAGACAAAGAGGGAGAAAGATCGTTGCCCCGATCATTGAGGAAGCCGTGGATCACTGGTTACGACCCTGTGAGCTTACATTATGCATGCCGTTTTCTTCTTTCTTACAATCCGTGTCTTTCTTTTTGTTCCACAGCCCCGAATATTTTTACGTATTCGTTGGCTTTTTTTTAGTATTCAAATTTTCTTAGATTTTTAATGTCCCTTCCACGGTAAAATCTTGAAATATTTATACATTTAATGACGTTTGATCGACATTTCAAATGGAAAATGAACTGTAGAATTTAAAATCAACAAATTACTTCATGAGAACTTCCATATAAAAAGTAGCTCGAATGTTTAATGAAGTCCCATTACTTGAGTATAATGTATCATTGTATTCTTCGAAAAGCAAAGATTTGCACGAATTGTATACAATGTGTACGCAGTAAAAAGGCTGAAGTCGGAGTTTATGCCGGGGGTGGAATATATGTAGGTATACAACGAATATATCGATTAGTTTTATATTCACAAGTATGTCATTGAGACTCGGGTATGAACTGGCTGTTCGGAGAAAAGTACGCTTTGCATTACATAGTATCGGTAACTCGTAATTTTCTAGTTCAACCAGGTGAACTATAAGGGAAGAAAATTGTCTCGAACAAATATTTGCTCGGCACCGATCAAGAGCCAAACTTTTATTAAACTCGGCTACTTTTATCGCTTGACTGTAATGTCAAACAGTAGACCTGAAAATGTTGAATGATTTCAGTCGATCGGACATAAAGTTAGATTGAAGGAGTAAAGGAGGGGAGAGAACAAGGACAATATCAAGGATAAGAGAGTTACTAGCATTCTGGTTATAGAGGACGATTTACGAGACGTATCGTCTCTTCTCAGTAGAAAGTACGTGTACTCGTACGAGATAGATAAGCTCCGAACGCTACTGCGGAGGGGTTAGGAATACGGGGATTCGTGATGAAAGGACAGAGTCGGGTATACCCGTTTACAGTTTGAAAGGCCCAGAGGGAGTAATAGGTCTGGGAGTAGCTATCAACCGAAGCTCCTCTGACCTATTCGATTCGGGGCATGGTAGGGGCTTGAAAGCGTGAAAATGTATACGAACCGTTTCTTTTTCATCCAGTCAAAATCCCATTTAAGTCGGCTCCTCCTGCCCGAATTTCATTGACAGCCATAAGCCTCCCTATGAAGAAATATCATGGACCTACCCGACTGTTACGCCGAATATTGCTGTCTGGCCTTATGTTGGAAATCGATGCGAGATTGTTTCATCGGGAATCCTGCTCAACTTCCTTGCCCCAAAACGTAAATGAACCTCGAGCCTCAAATGAAAATTCCATTCACCTTATTCACGGTCTCGGAGCTACGGTATTGTTGGTAATAAGTGTACTCGCACATGCCCTCATAGTTGGAGAAGATGCACCAAGAGACTATTACAGAAGGCAAGTTCCGCAATCTCTGAGCCGAGACAAAATTGGTTCAGCTCTGGGAGGCTCCTCCTTCATAACTGTGAATACGAGGCACTTTGTGTTTATCAAATTTCATAAATCAGCGTAACTTCTCAGAGTTGATGCTTCGGGTATCGACGTCCCAAGAGATGATGTTATTGGAGGTAGGAAAAATCTCGTTTTAGGCAGGGAGGAAAAAGAGCCGCGTCGAAGAAAAGTGTACAAGCGTTTCCAAGATCACGAACAGTGCTAGCTGGCATAGCCTCACTCGCTTCATCCCTCTCCACGACTATTGCTAACATCTGGTGCCAGCCTATTGGCTGCAGCGACATAACCCTTCTGGTAGAGCTAACCCACTCGGAGCGGAGTCCACCGGAAACGATCCTGGATGTGAGTGAGTCTGACCACGAAACTTTTTCTCTACTGGCTTTTCCACCCAGTTCGACTCTCTCGGTTCTGTCGTAAAGACCGCCATCGAGAAATTCGTGATTCGATTACCGGGGAGGTCAGAGATAGAGTTCACATCCGGTGCCAATTGTATATAAATAGTCGAGTGAGCATCACCGAATGCGTCACTATAGGACGCGAAGGTCTTGAGAAAGATTCCCCACGAGGAATCGTCTCGAATCTAAAAGCTCTACCGTTTTACTTTCTCGAATATGCTCGCTATTCTCAAAGTTCTGGTCAACAACGGGTATCGATCGTTCTTCCACTTTTATCCGGGTGTATAATCGTCTTGGGGTGGTCGATCGCCTAGATAACGGCGTGACTCTCGTGTCAAGCTCAACTTCTACCTGGAGCGCCGGACTCTGGCCCCTTCATACCTTACCTCTTCTCTTCCTCCTCGATAATCATCGTGATTCATACATTTCTAGCGTGCTCAAATATCGTAAGCTAGGCCCTCTCACAATCCCCGAACCCCTATCGACGGGACTACCTGACTCTCGGAACTCACACGCTCGTGTCGTGCCTCCTATATCGGAGCTTCCTTTCACCGAATTGAAATTTATTGAAAGCGTCCTATCCCCGATTCATTGTCTCTAGGGCGGGTACTCCTCACCGACGTGTCCTGAAGCTTAAACGTGTCTGGCTGGGGCACTCACTCTCGCGATATATACGTACATCAGGCGTGCTACATATCTAGCCAAGCCTCGAGTTTTAGTCCGGAGTTTCAGTCCCACTGTTGCCGCTAACAACACCGAAAGCCCCATCGGGCTATTTCACCTATTTATTCGCTAGTCCGCCCCGGTTTGTTTACAGTTTCCGCAACATAAATCCAGTTTTCCGTCACATCGACGCCGTTTACTCCCGTTCATCCGCCTCGTCCCCTCGCGATCCTGAACTCGCATCTCTTCCGCCCTCTTTCCCTCGCTCTCCGCCTGGCATTCATTCCGCCAGAAATCACACGCAACGCGAGCGTAGATGCGTAACAAAACGTTTCCTCTTGTTAGCCTTGTATCCATCGAATCATCGCCCACTATCAATGACATCGACATTCCGCGTGGTCACTCTCCACGAATTCTCCAGCCAAATTCACTGCTTCCTTTGGAGACTCACACGTCTGCCAAATTTCCATGGATTTTGCATTTGCAAAAATGCACGTTCAATCATTGCCGATTGCCAAAACCTCCTAGCTTCTTTCGCATAGGTCCAAATTTATAACCATTTCCTCTATAATTTCAACTCCATTTGAGATATCCAATCGCACTGCCTATATTGCTTCGAAAATCTCCCTTTTTCGACAGGATTCTCTTTTTTTTCTTCTGGAATCCCAAGATTTCAAATGTTCATTACGATTAAGAAAAATGCTCGTAGATCACTTTAATAGAGCTTGTGGAAACTGTAATAATAAAGTGCTGGGTGTTAGTATAGGTACCTACACTTTTCAGACTTACGGCGCCGTGCCTGAAACAGTTGCTGCGATGGTTCAGCAAGAAGATACCCAGAGAATGGATGGTTGAAAAGAACAGAAAAAGGTAGAAAGAAGCGCGATGTGTGTGAGATGTGCGAACAAGTGAGCACCGCGAGTGAGAAGCGGTTCTTAGAGCTGGCGATGGAAAAAGCTCTCTAAGACTGGAGCCCGCCCAAAGCCCCAGTTTTGCTGGGCGTCCTGGCACACGTATCGCGACTATCCCGTTCCTGCTTCCGCTTCTCTTGTATCGTCCCTCTTCGAAAGTCTCTTCGAGGTAACTCACCCTTAAACTCATACTGTAGAAGCTCGACAAAGCTTCGACTAGTGGTAATGTTTAGTAGTTCAGCGTACCAGGAATAGCTGGAAAAAAGCGTTGAGAAAAGAAGAGTGCCGACAGCGTAAAGTAACAACGGAGCTTTTGTGCGTCTTGAGAGCACGAATATGGAGCTCCACACATTTGCTCGTGTCACGGCTTAATTCAAGCCGTTCTTTCAGTTCACGATATCCTTTGGAAACACTTACCTGTACCCTGTACCTGTGCTCTTGACTGAGCTTCACAAAAAACTCTGACTCATATTTCCTTTTTTCTCTGATAGTCGAGCTTTTTTCACTGAAAATTGCTCTTTAATGGTGATGATATGAAGCTCTGAGTGAGTTTGCCTTCCAGCGTGCTCTCAGTCGAACATCACTCTAGGTGGCGGATGGGGACTTTGATTTGCTCGCTTTCTTTCCAGCAAAGTTTCCGTCTCTTCGCACTTCACATTTAGCCATATATCTGGAGCTTGTTAAGCAATGGCACTGTTAACTCGCTGGTGAATTAGGAACTTAGCTCTGTAGAACGAAAGATGGATAGGTTCTCACGGTCATACTGATCGTGCGTCGAATCGATACTTTATCGTTTGAATTATGATGCAGAACGAGTCGAATAAATGGGCTATGGATTCTTCGGTGTGAAGAAGCGAGTTTGTTACAGTAGGAGGATAAGATAGAGGATTTGATTCGTTGCCAAGCGTGAGGTATAGATCTCCTGTTGGAAAACTCTCCAGGGTCTTGTTCGTTCTTCTAGCCTTCTCACTCAAACCTCTCATTCGATACCTTCCTTTCTCTGCGGCAGAGATGGTCAACGCCCTAGGCGTTTTATTCATCGATCAATGATTGACATCACACACTCCTTGAAACGTTCCAGGTGCTTCCATTTAACAAATTCAATTAGATTCGATTGATAGATTAATCAAGAGCCATCCGCATATAGTTATTGATTACGCTTGAGCTGATATATTTTAGAATTCAATCATGTTGAATCAAATTCATTTAGGTTGAATCGATGGATATAAAGATAGCAACAGAGTGAAGGGATACTCGAGTTCGAAATGACAGTTCATCGGAAATAGTTAACTGAGGTTGCTCGAAATTCCGTGACCTGATTCGATAAAAGTACAACATCGAATCTCAATGAGGAGAGCAATCGTCGAATTGAAGCGATAAATTACAACGATGGAACACGAAAAGTGCGCGAGTCGCGAGTGGATCATCATCTCGCGTGGGCCGTTGCGAAAATCTATTCGGACACGACGGGATGGGTAGAGTTATAGGGATTGAAACGCGATAACGTGGGCGCGCTATGTCCATTAGCGAAATATTTCGGTTTAATAGAATGCAATGATGAATAGTGATGGTTATTAGACGAGGTATGCATGGAAGGAAGGAATCGCGAGCCACGCTAGGGTTGACGAGTAAGAAGGAACGAAGGGCCGAAGAGCCAGAGAGGAATGAGGGGATAGTACTCACGAACGGCAAGCTGTTTGAAGCAAAAGTGAGATAGAACCGTGGCGATGGTGGTGGCTCGGACGGCTAAGGGGCTGAGAATTCGCCCCACGGACCGACGCTGCTCTGGAATGGTAGGAAGCAATTAATAACTTTGTCGTGGCAGGTAGGCCAGCCAGCAAGCCTGCCCGGGCTCTCTCACTCCCTCTTTCTCTCCGCGCTTGTACGGACGAACGTGCGCTGCACGATACGATGGGGAAGGGAAGGGGGCGCGAAACGGCGACCGAGCAAGCCTGGCATGCCGCGCTCGAACTCTATATCTGTTTGCACATATGTATATAGTCTATATAAATATATGCATATATGCATAAGGCTGTACGCTATGTTGCAATAATTACGACGTCACGCCTCCTGCCCAACCTAATTAACTAATGCAACGCCACTCTCTCGCTCGCACATTCTTGTTTTCGTGCCACCCTTCCCCGAACCCTTTCCACCAACTTTCTGATTTCCAGAACCTTTTAGTATCCATACTATTCGCCCATTCATTCTTCAGCATTCTTCTCGCCCCTTTAAAATCACGTTTATACGATGAGATTCGAAATCACGAATCTTCGGCTATTAATGCCCGGGACGTCAAGAGGGAGAGAACAGTGATGCCTAAATAACAAATTTTTTCGATGAAAATACGGAAAGTGAGACAGCGTGTAATGCGGTGAGGTGAAATTTCTCTTGTTCGAAATACTTTTATCCACAGAGGCGTTACATGTTGGCTTGACCACGTTCGCAGAAAATGGGACATCCTTCTCGCTCTTAGTAATGTACAAGGTACTATGAGGGTTGGTTCGATCGATTGGGAGGGTTTATAGTTGAGACGTGACCTACGCCAGTACATTGCGAGAAAACCTCAGTCAGAACGTAGGAAGGGAAAGAGTGTGAGGTTCTTCGGGACATTTCGCCCGAAACAGCTCCATCGCTCGCTAGACAACCCTTCAACTCTTCGCATCTTAGGCGTTCACTCGTACGTAGAAATGAGACTTTCTTATCAGTACAATGATCTTTTATTTTCTCTTAGCCGTCGTTGACTGGAGCAACACTCATTGATTCTACAAATATTTCATATGATAAAAATGCACGGTCTTACATACGTTTATGTTTTTCGAAATAACTCTTTTTCATGAAGAGAACTGTGAAACTTTGAAAAATGGATTCATTGCGCATCGCCCGGTTTTTTTTTAATATGAAGTTATGATGGATCGTGAATTCCAATTTATTCTGGAAAGAAGTATCTTCGCATTGTAATCTTTTAAACTCAAATAATCGACCATTTTACAGGATCAGCTTAGGGCAATTTTTCTGCGAGCAAAATGATAAAGATGGATATAGGTATGGACGCGAGAAAAAAGCCATAGCGTGTTGTATTCGTCCGGAGATGATACCGAATTTTGTTTTACATTCATCAATCGATGCAGGGATTAAGCGGGCGATTCCCAACAATTTCCAAATGTTCCGAATTGATCGAGTGAAAATCAGGATTTATCCATTTCCATTGAGATATTTCTTTGGTATTAAAAATTTTCCATTACGCGTTTGTACATTATTCTCGTCGAACATTAATCCTGACAGGTTGCAATTCGAAAGCATGACAAAAATTGAATACTCCAATTGTTAATAATCGTTTTCGAGTATTAGCACAATTGCCATTGGACATCATAAAATTCATGGCTTTTTTTATTTCAACGTTTATAACTAATGCAAATCTCTTTAAATGCCATTTGATCGACCAAGTTTGTGCATATCTGTCCTCGTTTATTTGCAGTCAACATCAAGCAATTTGGTAATGCTTATCACATTATTCTATTCAAGGTCTATTTAAGAGGGGACTGAAATGTTGTTCCCGTCTTTTATAAATTCCTATAGTTGACTGAGCGATCAAGAAAGACTGAGCAAATCGACTGAAGAATAAAATACTCAAAATTCGAATTGGTATGCAATGTAAAGTTTATTTGCTATGTTACGAACAAAATTATGACATCTTTTTTCATAAATTCATTGTAAAAAAGTAATTGACATTAAAAATAAGTGTATAATTTCAATAGGATTCATTAGCCAAAAGATCGAGATACTCGGTGGTAAATACTACGATATAGGGGGCTCTTATGGGAGGTTTACGCGAAAAATACAAATTTTTAAGAATTAATATCTTGATTTTTACTTACACACTCTACAGTGATTTGGCAGTGCACCAAACGTTCGAATTCGGAAATGCTATTGAATCCAGAATATCTAAAAGATGATAAAAAATCTTAACTTCGTTAGCTTCACATGATGTCTTCGAACCTTTTTGCAGGAAATTTTAGAATGCAAAATGTACATTACATAATATTCTATGTAAGCGTACACAGGAGTCCTGACTTACGCAGAGCAGGATATAAGTACCTTGGGTCCTCTTAAAGTATTCAAATCTCGCTCGAGATGCAAATACAAAGTGAGCAGGAGCTTCCAACTTCCTAGACAAATCATCCCAGTGAAATGACTATGCTTATCATTGAAAATCAGAAGCAGATGAATTTTTACAAGCCTATTTTATGAACGATTTTATGACAACAGAAGTTCGAGTTTTATAAATTCAGGTCAGAAGGTACTCGCTTTTATTGTTAGAGTCAAGTTTTCAATTTTTTTCCAGTAGTGTATCGCCAATTTTTTAATAATAATTCGGAGAATGATAACAATTCGCCTCAAGGAAATTGAATTTTTGCAGAAACTATATCGAAATACTTTGAGATTCTAATAAGACTCGAGAAATATCCGTGGTTCCGAGACGAAAATCTTCTTTCATCCTCCTCTCCCTTACGCCTCTCTAGAGGCAGCTCCTCCTTCTTTATGGATGTAGATCCAATTACTCGCGTTATTTGACGAAGCGTGAAATAGGCAAACGTTGAATACGCCACACGCTCAAGTGAGACGCGAATGGCAGAACTCAGCGGATCTAATGTGTCATCCGTTCACGAACATACGCAACTCTCACTACTTAGCGAATATCATCAGTAACGGATAAAGAGCATATTTTTCTGCCCGCGTGAAACGTCTGAAAATATGTGATATTCCTCTCAGCATTCCACTGGGCGTTTGCGTGTAAATTAATATACAAGAAAACAGAGTATGCAGATGGGTAATAAAAATAATTTTACAAATTATCAGAAAAGTTGGAATATTTTGATGCGTGCTGGAGTATCTCTTACTTAATGAGCATCATCTTTTGGACCGTCGAGTTTTTCCGTATCTACATATATGTATATAAAGTTTAGACGTCTGTCAGTCATTACAAAACAAGCTGCCGCTTCTCTCCAATTAGTGTAATTAAATATAATGATGCGAGATACGTTACATTGAAAAGTTCATTAATGATGTGCAAACAGAGTTCGTGTGCCAATACAGCCAAGGTGCAGGTAAATTATCTTTGGATGGGTGAAATACGGTGACGATGAAATATACTTGAGATACGGTATGATAAGATAAACCTTTACCTTTCGTCAATTTTCCCTCGAATATCGTTCAGAAAAAGACGGTAAAAAGTATTCTCGCTCGATTGCTGAAAGCGCCAATTAAAGTTAGTATATGGCGAAGAAGTCGCAGAATTTTCCGGAGAAAACTTGGAGCACACCTGACGGAATAAATGTTGCTCCTTCGAGAAACTCTACGTCATGGAAAAAGAAGAAAAATATTCGGAGGCGAGGAAAAAGAGAATTTGGAATGCCGAAGAGCACGGAAGGAAGTCCGTTCCTCGGGAAGGGTGCATGGAGCAATTGTTCGACACTCTCAACACTTTTCTTCATACGAGCCAGTATTGCGATGAACTTTAACGATACGGGAGAGAGAAAGGAGGGCCAGAAAGGAGAAATCGAGAGAATAGTCAAACTTTTCGATTTTTACCATCGACTAGATCCAACTCCACGACTTCGGTGCTTCGGATAAAAGAGCTTTCAGGCATTTCCGGCTGATGCCACCGCGGCTCTCCTCTTTCTTTTCACCGAGAATAACGTTTTCAATGAGCTATCTCATTTCTTCTATCCGATATGGAATCCTGAAGAAGTCGAGCTAACAGCTAGCTCGCAATGTCAAAATTGAAGCAACATTTAGAATTTTTTGGTGGAAAGCTCGATGGGTCGCAGCTTCGAGGGTCGGGGCTCGGGATATTCCCGCTCGTGCTATATTTCGGTTTAAATCGAGGCCGGAATGCATTAGGACTCGAATCTAAAGATGGCGGTGCTACTCGAAAAACGTAAGATCTATGTCGTTGCTGTTTAAAATTTGTTGGAAGCTCGCGAGTTCGTCGAGTTCTAGAAGGAAGAAGGGTGAATTCGTGAGAGACCGCAGCCAGCCGGGGAGAGGGATATCGAGTGGAAAGTAAGAGCAATTTTACTGAGCGCAGCACTCGGGTACCTGGACCGAACAAACTCCGTATCTGCTCTCGAGGCTTCTTTTCAGATACCCCGGAAACGCCAACTTTTTTCCTTCTACCTCTCTCGCTGTCTCACTCCCTCTCGCTTAACTCTTTCTCTTTTCTCTTGGTGGAGGACATTATCCCTCGCAGTTTCACTTTCAACTTTTCTCTCCTGCCGAACTCGACTCGCGATTTACTTTCCTTTTATTTTCTTCCTTATTTTCCAAGTCCTGAAGGGTCTGGAAAAACTACTAAGAAACACAATGTCTATGGGCGCAGCGAACAATGATAAAGCCGAACGACAGATATACTTTTCGTCTCTCGTGAGTTCCTCCGGGGATCGGAGAAAATAAAATTTTCGAGCAAATATGCTAGGTCGATAAAATTTTAGTCTAAATATCAAATATTTTATATAATAATCAAAGTGTTCGTTGCCAATTTGCGAATCTTGCCCTGAATTCTCGATTTGAAATAGCCATCACTGATGTGTAAAAACTATTAATTTAAAATTGTTAGGTGCGCGTTAATTCAGGCTCGTCGCTTCTCAACAGTTAATCATAGCCAGCAGTCACGGGGAAATATAATTTACGCGATATATAGGTGAACAAAGGGAAAAGTAAAAACAAAAACGAAAAAGAAAATGAGTCGTGATTGTTCTCAATTTTCTCGACAGCTTAATTAAGGCAGTGTCTCGTGGGAAGGCTGTCCCCCTTTTCTCGAGTGCACATAATACTCATCTCGCGAATCACCGAGAGAAAAAAAGACAGCGAAGGAAAGAAGAAGAGAGACGAATCGTTAATCATTTGGACTAAATAACGTCGCGCTGTACTGACGGTCGAGAAATACTTTCAGCTTCGAAGCTTCGTATTCGCTCGGTAAAAATATGCAAATTGAAAGAAGAAATAAGGAGAATCGACGCCAAATTAAATCTTGAAGACATACTACCGAGATAGTTCCGAGGTGCAGAATGAATAAAAAAAAACTCTCCATCTCACTGAGCAAAAGAATTTTTTATTTTAAGAAAATTGATTTAATTGCAAACAAAAGTGGATCTCCTGGCTTTAGACCTGAAATCGTGGATATATTCCAATCCTTTGATTTGCCAGATTATTCCATATGTATTTTGCGTGTATGCCAGAACCATAACTCGCTGAACGACACAACTTCGATCCTCCCGGATTGTCGATACATGCGAACGTTTTGAATAATGAAGCCGTTCGGAGAGACGCGAGCTCGTGTTTGTCAATTGCATTATCCATCAGGATCGCGATAGTTCCCGCACGTTCTTCACCTCTGTCCCTCCGCTCTTTCCATTCATGTTTCACTTGTGGGGAATTTCCCTTCAATCGTAACCATCAGAAATGTTACAGCTGCGATTGAAACCTCCAGAGAATTTCATAATCCGTGCAATGTTCATAACTGCAATAATATCGCATAATTGTTCATTCTCACATACTTTCCCCGACCCTTTGTCGCTTTATCGACTTGCGATTCGGAAAAAATACAAAAGGTGAAACACTGATGGAGGACAAAAATAAAATCAACACGTTCTTCTTCGAAAATTGTCAGTTTTGTTTTTTTATGTAAAAGAGGTAACTTTAAACATTTATTTTAATTTTTTAAGAAACTTGCATACTTTTTAGTTATATAATTGTTTAAAAATTTTAAAATCAATGCTTTTATGAAAATGAAGGATTTAATTGGAATTCATTACGTCATTCCGAGAATTTCAATGTGTACGAGATTCGCAGTTTATGCCGCGCCCCCTCAAATGAACGATACATCACCACTAGATGGATTTATGCACTGGTGGTCTAGCCGGTTCAATGCCACCGGAAACTAACTCGTTTCCCCCTGTCCTCCACGCCGACACTATATTCTTCCCTGAATTATTTCTTCAAAATACGTGTCTCCCTATATATGTATGTATATTCGTAAATTCAGAAAAAGAAACATCTCGTACACTCGTTGTCCTGATATACTTTCTAATCGATTTCATCGTCCAAATGTTCGTCTGGTCTCGATTGAGAATAACCTTGAATTCGATTTAAAATTTATCATGAAATTTTCTCGACGCACTTGGAAAGAGTTAACGTGCATCTTTTAGTTGGGAAAGGCAGAAACGAGTCATTCTCGGATCCAGGAACGAAAGAAGAGATGATGGAGAAATGGAACGGGGTGAGAGACTTGACGTGGGAATGGGTCACGTTTGCCGGAACTTTGAAAGGAGAAACACAGGAAGCTTTTCTCACCTCAGCAGAGGGTGACAGACTCAGCTTGAGACAGAGGGAAACGTAAATTGGAAAATCCCAATCTGCGAAATTACACGATGTTCCCAACGTACTGTGAAACGTTTCTCTCAGAATAAGAGGGAAAGACAGATTTCCGAAGAAGATATCCACGATTGTGGCAAGTTCCCATGCGGATGAGAGCGGAAAGTGGATAGAGAATATAAAAGCTCGAGATGACATCTTCTCGTAAATGTCCCTCACGTACGGTTTAAATTTCTTTTCTTTCCCTCAATCTAATCGATTTGGTCGTATCCCCGCCCTGAAACAAAGTATGTACGAATCGTCTCGATGTATTTTTTATTCCCTCCGTTCTTAAATCTATCACAGGATTAAGAAATAAAGGGAAACAATTATCCAAACTGTAAATCTACGTTTTAGACAGACCAGAAAATTCTCAAGTATCTTTCCAGTCGAGAGAAAAGATTCCCTGGCTCGAGCTTTTTCGCGATGTGTCCATGCAAATGCGCGATTATTCAAGCGCTCGAGAGATGGAACCTGAGAAAAAGAGAGGAGGAAAAAAGCGCTCGAGAGCAAGAAGAGCCAAGGAAAAAAGGTAGACGAAGTAGTTTCGTACTCCGTACTTGGTAAGACGAGCGCAGAAGGACAAGCGATTCGGGTATGTAATACTCGTCTTGAACGTTGTACGTTCTCAACTTCCGGTCTACGGAGACAGAGGGAGCTATCTCGCGTTTCCTCTTCACAACACACTCGACGAGCCCGTTTGTCTCGAGCTCCTTGCTCCTTCGTTCACTCAACGAGAGCGAAGAGAGAGAGAGAGAGAGAGAGAAAATATATGGCGAAAGAGCGAGCGGGACAAAGCCATGAGAACATTTGTCTTCATTTCTTGCGCTACTCCAACCGGATACGTAGTTATGATTTAGCGCTGGAGTTCCTCAGTCCTCCCTCTCGCGGGTGGAGGGGGGAAAAGGACGAGCACGGTGGACTCGCTTGCTTTCGTGGTTGCTTACTTGCCACGTCGCTTCGACTCTCGACCGTCCTGCCACTGTATAAATGCCGTTACGACGAGAGAGCTAAATCCGTGAGACTCGGAAGAGCCTTTCTAAGAGCGCGAGAGAACTCCAACCTCGGATTTTCGTGCATGTGAGTAAAAGCGGATGAGACACTGGACATGCTTGAGGAACAAAAGAAGAGCTCGCAGCTTATTCTACATCCTCCGTAGCCACATTTTTGAATATTCCTCTATTAAAAATCCATGAGTTAATTTCTCGAAAGAATGTAAGCTTTATTTTGTTACTTGGAGATTTTTTTAATACTTGGTGCCGAAGGAATAATTTCTGCGACGATTGCATCTCGGTGGTTCAACGTGACATATTTTTTTCAACTCTGGAAACGCGAACGCGCCTCGCGCTTATACCTCTTCCGCAGTCTCGGAGAGCAGAAAGTCTCTCGGGAAAAATGACCGGTGGCACGCGATACTCGTCGGTAGCTCCGCGTAATCAACATTACCTCCACACCATTCGCGAGGCCACTCGTCTTTCCCTCGTCTGTCACGATTAGCACCGTCGCTAATTACACGAATTTACTTTTCCACAAAATCGCATTTCCTGGATCGCGAGTGAACAAAAATTCACGAAGTTACAGCCTGGATATTTTTACATCATTCATTATTAATCTGTATAAAAGCGTAAATGCAGAATCATTTTTTGACAGAAAAGAGCTCTGCTGGTTGTCAGGGTTTATTCTCTTTTACTCGTTCCAAGAGCTATCGCAACGCGAAATCGGCGAACGTATTTCACGGTAGACGTTTGCCAGTCAAAGCCATCAGACGTATAGTGAGAAGGCCGTACGAGCCTGATGCGGATCCGCAGGATAGAACGAAAGAGGGAGAATCAAGGGACAAAGGGTCACGGTTTACCGATCGGTGCGAGTTAATTTTCACGAAGTCTGCTCTTTTGCGAGGGAGCTAAGTGTACCAGTTCGCGGCACGTATTTACGACTGTCAGCTGTACATATATCGCTGGGACGAGCCGGAACGTTGGCCAACGCTGCTATCAACGTATTATCAGCGATCGTGTATTTCATGGCTCGGGTTATGCAGCATATGCTCCCGAGGTGTGTCGATGGCCCGAGATTTCACCTCGGACCTAGGAAACTCTGTTCCGCGGTCTCACGTACGCCCTTTTTCACTTGACGCCTCCTCATGCGTGTGTCTAACAGACGCTCCTGAAATATCGGACTAGGCATGAGTCAACTGACTCGAATTCCATGTCGAGTCCGTTCCCTCTTGTTTGTCGCGCACTCAATAAGAATGTAACGGATTGTTCAATGCGCACTCTTCTCCACACTACTCTCCTCAACGAATTTCTAGTGTACTGGATCAAGCTTGTAACCTTTGAGCCAATGGAGTAATTATGATTGTAGGACAGATTTTTATTTGACGCGTGACACATTTATTAGCACGAGAGCGTTATTTTACTGTGCCTGAAATTTCGAACCATGGATAAGAGTCATACGTTGACGATTCATCGATTTTATGTCAGAGTCTGCTCTTTTATCCAATTTTATCACTTCATACAAGTGTTTTGAATTCTTTAATGGATTTCTTGTGCATTCGTTTTTGCTAATTTCGTTTCTTAAATAAGATTTTTAAATTGTTTGAGCCATGTTAATTTATTTACTGCTATTGTGCTCCGAAGTGATGACAACTTCACGAAAGTATCCCAATGAGTGCAATAAATATTCCAACAACTCACAGGCGGAAGCTGTGACCCACTTGCAATTTATAAATTTACCAACATTCGGAAAAAGTTTTGAAATACAGCACCGGGGCACAACTTATACCGATATTGCTGGTTATAAAATCTGTAAATATCGAAATTCCTATTTACTCACTGAAATATAATGACTCGCATAAATGAGAGAATTTCTTACTTATTATTTATTATGCATTTGTGCAAGTGATGCTGCCACCGCTGTCAGGTTCATGCTTACTATACTCACCGATTGGATTTTCGACTTTGAGCTTTCAATGGAAAAATAACGAACTGTATCCAGTGACGTTTCGTGCTCAACGTATTTATTAGTTGTTGAGCGGCGTTACCGCGCCCGTGACCGCCGCAGCCGCCGCATATCTAGCCCCGCTGCTGCTAACTCGCGTAAATAAACTCTTTGACCTCCACTTTTGCCTGTGCTGTGACAGTCCGGCAAGGGAGCGTCCCTGCTAGTAATGGAGCTTCAAACCTCTTTCACCTTCCTCCCCTCTATGTATACACTGGGCTCGTGTCTAACTCGATCTACACTATCCCTCTGACTTGTAAACAGTCATTAGCATGATAAAAGCAACTTGATATATAGCGAGCACCCAACTTTCCACGGTGCTTCCTCCACTCCCGTCGAGAGATCAATGAGTTTCTATGCTATCCGCTGATTGGACCTCTCCGTTGCCTCATTGTTCTAACCACACCGGATAGAAATTATTTTTTCGCAGAAACAATCTAAATATCAAGGAACTTCGTAATGCCGAAAATCAACGCTGCTCGCCATCAGAGCTCAAAAGCTCTTCCGAATACATACGGATATATGTATATGTATGTGAGTGCGTAATGTAAGAGAGTCAGGTTTTTTATTTCACCGAACAGCGTAGAGAGTGAGGGGCGGAGGGTGGATTCGGGCTGTGTGATAACGCTCTGGCGGTGGAGCTCTGAAACTCCGCGGGGGTTGGCTCGCCGAGCGCTCAGTCGCGTTCAAACCGTCACGCGGGTGCAGACTCTCGCCTCGTACGACCTCGTGAAATATATCGCCTCGTCGCTTCTTCGGCCGCCACACGCTATTTTTCTTCTCTCCACCTTATCTATCGCGAACGGGAAAAAAGTGCTGAATTATACCTCGAATATGCAAATGGTAATTAACGGATTAATCGCTCAACTATATATCACGAAAGAAATTATCTCCATATTTATAATTCCTCGTGTGCGCAAACATTTATTTAACGAGGAGATGAAGAATTTACGAATTTTCATTTTACGAAATTTCACATGTGTCTTTTACCAAATTGATCAATCAACGAATTCACGTCAGTCATAAGCTTAAATTGTTGCAAGGAAATACCAACGTAGCCTCATTTCCTCATTTTTTTCTTATTTTCCAAGAACCCTTTAACCTGTCGCGATACTCGTGGGTTAGTTATCCGGAACTACTGAATAAGTGATCGAACGCAGCGTAAAACTTTGCGATAGTTTAAAGCGTCAACAGTGTTTCGCTCGTACACAAAATATTTACAGTATTCGCGCCAGTCTAATTTACTTATCCAGTACGTGATTATACGTGTCGTTTATTATTTCTATTCCTACTCTTTTTTCTTAATAAATTTCTTATTTGAAAATGAATTTTGAAATCCTTGATTTATTATTGAACGAGTACCACGAAAAGTACGTCTATAAAATATCAGAAAGCGATGAACCCTTCCATCTCGGAAAATGTTCTATTAACCGAATTCGTCGAAGAAATAATTTCAGAGAAATTCGAGGGAATAATATCTTCTCTAGGAACCTCGAGGATTACGCAACGAGATATTATACATATATAGTATATATGCGCTATACGTGTATGAATTTGTGTAAATGGATAGGAGAATTTCTGTGGGTATGTATTCCGAAGCGATATATAGGTAAGCGTTCTGGAATTCCTCGTTTCTTTGGCTTGCTGTTCATATCATGGGAATTCTTGAATAATACAAAGTGCAGATAGTTGTTCTCGATGGAGCCCAGTACTTTGTGCTCTAACACGAAATTCTCCGAGTTTCCTATCGAAATCTCAATTCTGCCTGTCAGTCTTCGAGCTTGCCTCTGTACATCCTGCGCCATTTGTCAAACGAATTATTCAAATTATTTTCATCTCTCGTAGGTTCGAAACAATCGAAATTTCGAAATTTATCGTTAATAATTCACATGTACAACAACTCTGATGTGCAAATTTTTCAAACAGTTGGAAAGATCTTTCGAAATTATCGATGTTGGTTAGGAAAATTTCCGTATGTGAAAAATTTTTCGAATAAACTCTTGCATACGAGTTTTGCAGAAAATTACTGTAACAAATTTGTAGATTACTGACATTCGTAAAAAAAATTTTTTTGCAGGTTTGTAACAGTTTCGAAACGCGAACAACGTGCTCTCGCACCATTCTCTTTCGTGTGTCTCGTTTCGGTAACCGTCGAAAAGATTGTTTTGCCACTTTTCATCCCCCCTTTGCCACCGAGTTCCGTCATTTCACCCGTTTTTTCTCTTGAATCTCGGCTAGAATGTATGACTCGTCGTACGTGCATATATTTTTTCGAAATGCAGCCTCGTAACGAGTGAGAGTTGGATTTCTTTTGCCTGACAAACTATGCAGTATCTCGGAACGTCGCCTATTATTCTCTTTTATGCACTCGCACTACACGCTCTTCCAATTCTCCGGAAAGCCTCGCTTATTTTCTCTCTCATCCTTTTTTTCAACAAAACACAATACGCATTTTTATATAGAACGAAAAAAATAAACTACTCATTCCTTTTAAAGTTTGGTAAAAAGGATCGTCATGAAACGTAATTATTTTCAATCGATTTATCCACAGAGTGTAGAAGAAAAATCGATTGAAAAAAGGAAAGGTGGATAAAAAATGAAAAATGAGTGAAAAAATGATGCCGGACGGTGCAAGTTTGTCTGACGTTCCCCCGTTTTTGCAAGAATAGAGCGTGGCGTGTCGGCAGAATTATTCGCTGAGCCGGGAATCGGCCAGAGGGCTCTCCACTAGCCCGTGACGAATCGCGTTACACAGGTGAACGAACGATTCTCTCGCGTTACATTTTTTGTGCGATGCAGCGAGTCGGGCTTCGGAAATTTCGTTGGAAAAATGTTATTTGGATCATAAGAGCGTACGAAGCGCGATTTCAGCCTCCTCGATGATCCTTATCGAAAGCCCGGTATTAAAGAGAACATTTCTTCGAATATTATCTAGCTTATTCGCCATCATTTATGAAGATTCTTCAGTCATTCCGGTCCCAAATCGGATTCTTCGACTCTCTCGCGCTCCCCGATCTTTCCACCGACCTACTCGACGTTTCTTTCCTCCGAAGTCAACAGCGTGTATACAAACTTTTCGATCTGCTCGTAGAAAAGTTTAACGTTCAACTTTGGCAATAAACCCCTTTACGGTTATCGATACTCCGCCTTCGTTCCACCCCCGCGTATCTGAAAGTGCTGCTGCTTACCCCTCACACGGAAGTCGTTAGGAAGCTTTTCGAGGTAAATTCGAGACTCGTCAACAAATATAAGCTGGCGCACAGAAATATCGGGCAGGAAGGAGAGTGAGGCGGGGGTGGTTCGCTTCTTGGTATACTCTCGCGGCCTTCGGGCCTGCTATAAAACTCACTTCCGGTAAGCATTAATCACTCTCCCTCTCCACTTGTTTACACTCGCTCCTTACATTTTTTTCGAGCTTGACGAGCATAAAAATGATCTCGAGACGGGGTTTTGAATATTAAATACCGGAAAACTCATAGTCCTGGAATTCGAATAGCCCTCTCCTCTTTTATTCCCCTTCCCCGATTCGTCGGGAACGTACGGCTATATGGGTTTTGAGCTTCTTGACAAAGCGAGCTCCTTTGAATGAGGGTAGAAGTTACAACAAGAAGATAAGCTTCGTTAGCTGACTCGGGCCAGCTCATCCAGTCGACCCGTTAATATTGGAGTATAGAATCCCCCGCTCATCGTCCTCTTGCACGATGAAGAACCTACATATGTGTATCAACCAAATTCTCTCGCTCTGATAAACGTATGTACATCGAGTAAGGGAGTTAATGGAGTAAACAACCCTCTAGCCCGAGCTCACTCGTCACCTTGCCTCGTTACTGTTGCGATCAATTATGATTCATTGATTAATTAACACCCTGCGCGCGGAGCTCTCTCGAGAAAGAGAGCCAAAAGCTTTCATCGTCTCTCACTTCGGGATATCTTGAAAAATTTGTTCGATTTGCTCGTAAATTCTGTACCGACGAGAGATCCTCAAACGTTTTTCTTTTTTCTTCTGTTGCAGAAAGGAGCGAGCGGACTAGAAGGATAAGAGCTCGAGAAAAAGTTCACTGAGTCCGAGCGTAAATCGAGAAATGGTCGGGATGGCATGGAATTGACAAGTCCGGCGAGAAACTTTTCAAAGGGAGCACGAGAACGAATTTTTTTTCCAATGCGTCGTCGGCGGGCGCGGCTAAATTTTCGTTGATTCTAAGAGCAAGAGTTCTGGAATAAAGACGAAAATTTACGATCATCCTTTACGGAGAGTAAAAATTTAGAAAAATCGACATTTTGAATGAGGAAGAACGTGTGTCGCGAAGAAAAAGAAGAAAAAAAACGTCGTAAATGACTCGTTTTTCACGGTGCTTTGAATCGGATGGAGGGAAAATGACTGCCGATTTTCAGTGAAAATTTCGCGTCGTCCGGGCATGACGAGGCAAACGGCGAGGTGAAACGTGTGTTCGCTCGCGCGCGCGTGTGTTTGTGTGTGTGTGCGTGCGTACTGTGCGCGTTTACGTATGTGCATTCACATTTATTCACGAGTACGAGGAAAACTTGGAGGTGTAAGAGCTTGTGTACGTGCTATCGAAGCAAATTACAGTGATTCGACTGTCGAGTGCTGAGAATTTCAATGCTGAGATATACTAGAAGTGGTATGGTAAAGTGTGGCTTCTACGTGAATCCTGTTTTCCCTCGATTGACTCGAGCCGTACACATCGCGCTCTCTCAATCGCCCACGCAATCGGAACGACGAGGATTCAAGCGACAAAATTAAATGGACCTCCCACAAGTCCTCTGGCTCTTCATTTTTTAATGAATTATCAAAAAAAGTATGACCAAAAGTAGAAAAAATTTAAAAGCAATTCAGTATCGAGTGTTGAATCTCTAAAAAAATTAATAATATTATTAATAATAATAATAACAATAATAATAAAGTGGCACTCTATTCGATCGAACTCTTTCGTGCGACACGAAAATTCGTGGCTGTCGAAAGGTGAAACTATTCCTCGCAATCTGCACAATCCGTCACCTCGGTATTAGTGCTTCAAGGAAAAAAATTACGTTTCTTCCGGAACTCCCACGCAACGAGAAGAAAGCTTTCCCGGATGAAAGGAAACTCATAGATCGGAGATTAAAAAGCTCTCTCGCGAGTGCCGAGCTTCTGCGTTTAGCCACGAAGTGAATGATGATAAGGAATTAGGGACAGAAAAGTACTAGTTCAAGAGAAGAAGATGAAATTTACCACGCGTCGATTTCAAAAAACTTTACTCGCTTGATCACTAATTTCGAGAAGTGATTAAAGACGGAATTCGTAAGCGAAACCGTGTGGCGGAAAAGCTTTTTTTTTCATTTCATTTACCAGAGAAAACTTTTTATGGCTCTCGTTAAAGATAACTATAATTAAGAAGGAAGTGGACAGTGTGCGTGTGAATTTCTCATCAGAAAAGTCTCGACGTAAAAGAGGCAATCAAGACAGAAACAAATCGAAAATTACAAAGAGAATAGGATCATGAAGGAAAACCGCAGAAAATGGCTGCGTGCCATTTGGCCACTGATAGCCATCCTCAGCCATCAATCAGGTGAGTCGTCTTCTGCCTATTCTCTTATGTTATGTTAGCACACATTTTTCCATTCACGAGATAAACGCGAAAAAACATCAGCAGGAGAACAAACAAAGACCCATTTTTATTACATCATTTGGTACATAAAGCAGCCTCCACAATCGCTGTTCCCATCCCCTAATAAAATCAGAATGCTTGTATATAACGGGACGAATAACAATAAATAAAAAATGCGGGAAAAGTATTAGAAAAATATTATTAATTCGCAAACTTGAATTGATTTCTTTGTACTAACGAAATTATTATTTTTTTTATCAGACGGGCGCGGCTGGAGAAAATCGATGGCCAAATAACCCTCATAATTATTCTCTCGTTCCACAGATTAAACCATAAAATATTCTACCAGTTATTAAGTCACGAAAGTGGGAGAGAATTTCTATTGATTTCAAGCTGCTTGTTATACCACCGCTGTTTTGCTTTTTATTACCCGTTTCGTGGGTATGTTTATATATTTCGTTAAGAGGGTAAATTAAAATTGGCCACGGTGTCAGAATAAACTTGGCGGAGTTATTTCAATGTTTGCTGTTACTTTTATTTCAGTCCTTTAGTAAACATAAAATCGGGGATAAATGCTTGAAAAATTCATTTATGATAATTCGCGTTGAATCACTTTTTTCCAATTAAGCCCACAACTCGCGGAACGTGATAGCTGCAAAGCTGAACATTTCATTGATAAAAGCAAAGTTTCATCTTTGTTCGATTTTTCCATTTTTTTGTTCTAAGATGTCTATTTCTTGAAATAGGACATTTGTTCTTCCTCTTCTTCGCTTTTACTTCGTACATTTGATAACTCCATTTGTCCCAGTCATCACGTATATATCATTTTATTCATAAGCAAAGTGTATTTAAAGATGGTAAGGTATTGCAGCGATTCAGGCGAAAAACTTACTCCTATTTGCCTCCTATATCTCGAATTCTCCATCTTCCTCGAAATCCCCCGACCCTGTGCTTTCGCCCCTGCGCCGAGACGCTCATGACACTCGAGCAAAATATGTGGAGCATTTGTCTGGCAAATTGAGAGAGTGGGCATCCGAGGAATTTTCTAGGGGATTGGATTAAATGTCGAGAATAAGGGAATCGAGTCTGTAAGTCTTGGAGAAAGAGAGAGAGAGAGAGAGAGAGAGAAACAAAAAACACTAGGAACTCTGGCTATTTTGGTCTGTCTATCTACAGATACAGATGTCTGAAAGAACCAATATTACTTCGAACGATACGTGACACGATTGGCGCTAAAAATAACGCTGAAACAAAAAAAAATACCCGATGTGATATAAATTAATAAACGTTTCGTCCATGTGATACTCACAAAAACACCATCAAGATGATGTAAAAAAGGATGCAAGTACATTTTTTCATAGTATTGTGGTTAATAGTAAGGAGATTGTCGTAATACAATAAATCCGCTAAATAGTAATTAAAATTATTGAAATAGAATACAACAAAGTATTTATAAATATATAAAAATGCAATCAGACTCAGAAAAGGTCCTCCACGCCCAACGGAGTGATGGAAGCGGTACGGGAGTGATCCCTCGCCATAATTCCCCCCCCCCTCCCAAGATATCAACGGTTAAAGTTAACACCTTAAAAATTCAAAATCTCTTTTCGTCTCCTGAACGTGGAAGAAGAATCGACTGTCCGATAAGTATTTCGTCTAATAGGCATGGCAGGAAATTTTCAGTGTGTCTCTATATCCCTTGTTCATAAACGAATGATTTACGATTTTGGAAAATGAAAAATTTTGATATTCGTCCCATTAACGTGAAAGAAGACGTAATGAATGTGATGTGTCTTTGTATTCGGATTCGGATATGAGTGCAATTTGGGTCGGTGGGGTTGAGTATTTGAAAAAAAACGTTCTTCCGAATCTAATTGTTAGAAAAATGTTAAATTTTTATAGAATTTCAAAACAGTGCAGGCCTAGGATTCGGGTTCGGAGATAAGTGTTTTAGGTGGGTTGGATTGAGTATTTAAAAAAACGTTCTGGTTTTTCTTCGGTCTGGTTTTTTTTTTGTATATTAATTGGGTATTGAAGAATACAAAACAATTTTTTAAAGATCTATTTATTTATTAATTAATATCTATAAAAATGAATAAACAATTGTTGCAGAAAATGCACTCCGATGTGGTGTCCACGTTGGGGGTCACAATTTTGATCTGAAATAAAAAACCCGAAAAGATTATTGATCGGTATATAATTGGCTTTCGTCCTATGGAGGCTTTTTTTTATTTTTTGCAAAAATGGCGCCGGTTTGAACAAAAAGTATCGATTTTAGCATTTCTTTTTGGCAGTTTTTTTTACAAAAAAATAGGAAGATGTCAAAAATAAAAAAAAAAGCTTCTATAGCCCGATAAACACTGACGTTAAGAATATTGTGTAAAAAATTCAACTCGATATCTTTAAAACTCTGCCCGCCAAGTAGGACACCGTTTTGAAAAATGCTGTTTCGAGAAAAACGCGTTCAAAGTTTCAAGTGAGGAAATTGTAGGTAAATCGTTTACTTACGGTCAATCAGCGATGCCAGGTCCATACAATATCCCTTCTGCTTCTTCGAAAAGTTCATGCTCAGTGGATTGTTCAGTCCGACGAGCTATCCTCGCCTCTTTGCGATCCAGGGACGCCCGGCGGTTAGCTTGGGTGATGCGCGCATTCTTGTACTTAGCGGCGAAATCTGCGGCGCTCGGCCCTATCGTGCATCCCATCGTCTCAAAAATTTTTAAAATTGGGTCGTAACCTTCATTGAAGGTGCACACAGCACACTGCGTAGCGATTTCTACTATCTGCTTGCCGCAGAATACGTGCTTTGGGGCTAGTTGCCACACACAGTGATTGAAGCTCTCGTTATTGTTTTGAGTGTTCGCGCCCGTACATCGTTCTAAGAGATCCTCCTAAAATGTAGCCCATATGGCTTTCCTCATATTTTCCACGGAATTGGAATTTCGACGAACTGCCAAGCCATAAT